>CM057006.1:43647055-43849555 GCA_029891345.1 Dryococelus australis
GTGTCAGTTTTAATGTTGTTGGTGTAGGTGTTGTATAGTGTAAGTGTTGTTTCTTCAGTTTATTTGTTCTTGTGTGCATCTGTACTATTGATGTCTGTGTGGGTCGTTCGACATTTATATACTGAATATTAATGTTTGTATTGGTACGTAAAGTATTAGCGAGGGCTCAAGAGGAACATTTAGCAATTTAGTTTAGAAATATACTAACAGTAATTATTATTCATACTCTATATCTACTATCTAGATATTACAGTGGTACAATCTTCCATAGGATAGTGTTAGAGAGGTTCTTTGCAAAAATACCAGGCGCACAATATTCGCAGTGTTCAGTGTCTACAGGGGGCCGCGGTGGTGTACTGGTTAGACTACTCGCCTCTCACCAAGGCGAACTGGGCTCGAATACCGGCGTGCCGGACGATGCCGCTGGTCGGTGGGTTTTCTCGGGGATATCCCGTTTCCCCCGCCCGTGCATTCCGGTGCTGTTCCACACTCGCCTCACTTTCCCTTTATTTGCTCTCAAGACCTCGATGTTAAGGCGCCCGTCTACCTGGCGCTTGAAGTGTGTTGCAGAGTGTTTGAAATACACGTTTTTCTACAAAATTATTAAACGTGCGTCCAGTGTACTGACCTGCGAAAAGAACACACATTTCACACGAGGACTGTTGAGTGTTTTCAAGACCTCACGTAAACCATTTCAGAGCATGGCGAAATGGCTAAAAACGCCTTTTTCAAAGCTCTTTATCTCAAAATGTACGTGTCAGATGCATACAAAACTGATCAAGGGGCATTCATTGAGCCTTCCTACACACTTTCCACCAATAAAATAATAGGGTCGGCGTTGAAAATCCCATAGGTACACGCAACACGACGAGAACACTGCACGCCAGTTCTGAGCCTTGCGCTTAGAGGCGATGGGAGACTTTATGTGCGTGGCAGTGTCGCCTCTAACGCTCCTTCGCCTCTCGGCTTCAAACGCGGAAAAAAGCTCTAGGTAGACGGGCGTCTTAAGAGCACCCCCCCCCCTTTTTTCCTTTTGCCAATTCTCTCCACTCTTTTTTCGTTTATCTGTACTGGATTCCCAGGAATTTGTCGTATACAATTAAAATTTATAACGTAAGTGTCAAAATTGTATTTACCGTAAATTATATTTAGTTTTTTATGTTAGTCAAAAATAAGACATTTGCTATAGGCTGTTCACTGTTAAGTGAGCATTTTATAAATCAACCTTAGAAAAAATCACTGCTCCTGCTTGCGTATATTTTAACGTGCGCACTGTGTGATATGCGTCCAGGACAGTTGGTAACGATGGATGGAAAGTAATTCCGTATCTTATCGTCGAATGAAAAGTGTTATGTAACTATTTGAGATCATTTAAATTATTTCTTTCACTTTCTATTTTTTTTATTGCTTCGAAATTTAAAAATGACCACATTTGGAAAATTATTATTTTTCTGATAATTTCAGAATTTCACTTGCCCGACGCATGAACAAAGTGACGAAGCCACGACAATGTAAATTTTACATAAGGCGGAAGACTACACAACGTGCATACAAGTAGATCTCGGGGCTAACCCCTTACGCCTACTAGGAAGGAAAATCATGCAAGGAGCCATGTATCGCGGCAAAGAGGGATTGGGCAGCCATGACCTGCACTTTGGGGCCATGGCTACCTCCCTAAGTGTACTTAGAGCTAGGCTTAACTATGAAGAGCAAGGGAAAAACCGCCAAGAGAGACGTAAAAACCCTTGCGACAGAGAATTAAAAATGTGAAGAGTTATTGCATGTATTAAATTTAATTTAATTTAATTTAATAGAATGCTACAGGAGACAGGGTGTTTGGAAAACATGCTCTATAGTAAATAGAATTGGAAAGACTAGTAGAGAGGGGGCGGGAGATTTGTTTTTTCTTAACTTGATGCCGGCAGTAACCAGAGAGGTGTTTGGGCGCCTCTCTGGTGGGAGAAGTGACGCTATTGGGCCTCTTCCCCCCGCTCTCTTCTATAGTCCCGGAAACTAAAGGAGAGAAAGTGAGCTGCCAGTAAATGTCGGCGTCTGCAGTCCCGGGTCGCGCGAGACAAAGCGTGTCCAGGCTGCTTCGCTAAGCGGTCTCGAGCGAGTCCTCAGCCGGGCTGCAGCCTGCCGAGATATTCATGGACCAGCAGGAATTGCGCGCGCGTAGCAGTAAGATGGCTCTCGGCGTGGTTATACCCGGGCCGTGTCTCGGGACCCGCTCTACATCGTGCGCTCCCAGCGGCCTTGTATCGAGTCTTCGCTGGCCGTAAATTCGTTTGCGAAGGGCTTTCCTTCCCCGCTGGAAGTCATTAGCACAATGATCACCCCGGAGCCGCTACTCGACGCCGGTCCGGACAGGCTCATTAGCGCAAATATGGAATTATTACACACGCGAACTTATTTACCCACGCGAAAATCGTGGCGCATGGCTCCGTTAGCCTCGACCTCATGCTTTGTTACCCCGTTTCCCGAGCATGGATACGTGTTTGTGGGTAACTAAGTTTCAACGTCTCGTCGACAGCGAGGTCACTACAGACGAAGCAAATTGCTGAAGAATCATCTTCACTTCTTGGAGATTGGCACAGTTTGTTTATAATTAAAAAAAAAAAAAAGTGTTTGGATATGTTTTATTTTTTCCAACTTCATGTGAGGAGTTTACCCCAACCCCTACGGGGCCGCGGTGGTGTAGTGGATAGACTACTCGCCTTTCCCACCAAGGCGAACCGGGTTCGGTTGCCGGCGGGGTTTTCGCACGTGGGCATCGTGCCGCGGGCGATGCCGCTAGTCGGCGGGTTTTTTTTTCTCGGGATCTCCAGTTTCCCCCGCTCTTGCATTCCGACGCTGCTCTATACTCACCTCGATTTACCCTCGTGTGCTCTCAAGTCCTCGATGTTAAGAGCCGCCACAAATATTTCCATCACATCTCAAAACCCTTCCTGTGTGCGCGGCCCCGATGCCAGAATGTTTTTTTTTATTTTAAAATATTGTCCTCTATGATTACTAAATGGGAAATGTGTGTTTTTATTTGTAGAAATAGTTAATTTTTAACTGTACATTCGTGTTCTTATTTACAGAGTTTTAAAAACAGAAATGCAAAAATATTATTTTTCCAGCGTATTAAATATACTTCTATGGAGAGGTTAATGGTGTTAGCCCCCAAAATGACTTTGTATATTTTTAAGGTATTTTATAATTATGTTTTGTTGCATCAAATAGTAGTTCTATATATATATATATATATATATATATATATATATATATATATATATATATATATATATATATATATAGGTAGTCAATTCCCAAAAATTCATTACAGGAGTTACGAGAATTTCTAATTTTTATATCTCGACATACACATTTCGAAATTTTGCACAATTGCCATATTTTGCTACCGTTATAATTAAGTTATTATGTCATTAGAATAAGACAATTCCCTTGAAAATTCTTCAATTGGTTCGGCTGTAATATTATTTTAAGTTTTGCAATAACATTTAAATTCAAAATAGTCAGGAGTCAAAGATTAATTGCAGGCGAACATTATGCCAAAATTCCTGGTGTTCCTAAGAGACTTCAAGAAAAACTTCAGCCGAAATCAAACATTGTGATCATATAACTTTTTGAAATTGGTTTTGCACGATATTTTGAAGGTTGAATTGCTTATAATTATCCGAACACAGTACGCAAAAGTTATTATTTTTTAAATTAAATTGTTGTAGGTATTGTATCGCAAATTCGTGAAATATCTTTAAAACATGGAACGGAGTTTTAGCCGCCCGAACAGCACGAAGATGATGATGATGATGATGTGCCTTCGCTTGCTTTACCCGCTGCGTGCTGAAGACCTGCGTTGTGCTGTTCGGCGCACCACGAAACAGCCTCCGGCGCGCGATACGAAAATTAGATCCGACTTCATTCGCGAACAACACGGTCATTCAATTCCGCCGGATGAAAAACTTTTAAGGGGAGGAAGTGATGGAAAAGGGGGAGGGGGGCAGATGAAAGAACAGATGACTTGTTTTCTTGCCCCGTTGTTTATTTTTCTGGAATTTGAATGCGCGCGTGTATATACTTTACGATTTGGTAAACAAGAAACGGGGGGGAAACCCTGGTTTTCATTCGGTTTGCTTGGAATGGGGAAAAAGAACGACGTAAAGGAAAATAATACAGGCGACGAGAGGAAACAAATAATCATCAGTTGTTTTTTTAATGCGTTGTTTACTCAGCTGCGGGAAGAAATTGAAAATGATACAGTACGAGTAATTGGAACACGTAATTTTGATCCGTAGCTGAAAATCTTGCGTATCGACTGATTTTTACTACACTTAGCTGTTATATCACGTGTAAGTTAGATGGACTGTGCGTGTTTAAAAATAAATGTTAAAATATTACACGTATGCAGCATAAATCTTTTCCTTGGGGGATCATAAAGGTAAATTTACAATCATAAAACTTCTGCATGTGTCAGTTAAAACAATGCAGGATATTACGATTTGTTTTAAGAAATAAGATGAGAGATTGGGGGAACTGCTGATGGAGCGTTGACGGAATGCGATGGTGGGTAAAAACTGGAACACCCCGAGAAAACTCATTAGACAACGGTAACGTCCGCCATGGTTTACCATATGCGAAAAACCGGGTGTGACTCCGCCGGCAATCGAACCCGGTCGCAGTGTTAAGAAGTTAGTTGTCTAGCCATTTCGCTACCACGGACTGTCACTTTTTTTTATACAGTGCATCGATTTCTGTCACTAGAACGCTCGCGTTGACGTGGAGAGAAAATTCGGGTACACAAAATAAAATTGAGTCTCTGCGATAAAACTAACGTGCTGTTGATTTATCAGAATTAAGTGCTTGGAACAGACGCATTCGCGTTAACATTGGCGCACTTGTTTCATGGAGGAATCGGTGAGTGAAGAGATTTTGGGCCGCTCCTAACACCTAGGTCCTGAGAGCCGAAGTGGATGAAGCTAAGCTAATATGGAGCAGCGCCGGAATGATGAAGCGGGGGGAAACGGGAGATCCCCGAGAAAACCCGCCGACCGGCGACATCGTCCGGCACGATTCGTACATGCGAAACTCCGGGAGCTCCCCGCCGAGAACTGAACCCCCGGTTCACCTAGTTGGGAGGTGAGTAGTGTATCCACCACACCACCGCGGCCCCTTATGGAGGAATGATTGTGTTCCTGGGTGTCACATCGACGTTTATTTTACATAGAAAATGTTTCAGAGAGTATATATGCTGTTCACACTAAAATAAGCACTTTTGAAAGCTCTGCTTAAGATCTACGTGTATGCACGTTGTGTAGTCTTCCGCCTTATGTAAAATTAACATTACCATGGCCCTCGTCACTTTATTCAAGCGTCGGTCGAGTGAAACTGTGAAATTAGAAAAGTAAATATTTCACAAATCTGCTCATTCTTACACTTTGGTGCGTAAAAAAACACAAAGCGAAATAAATCATTTAAGTTGTCACAAATGGTTACTTAACGCTGTTTATCCGACGTTAAGATGTGGAACTATTTCCCTTCCATCATTACCAACTTTACTGGGCGCATGTCACTCAGTGCGCACGTTGAAATATACGGAGGCAGGGGCAGTGACATTTGTCTAAGGTTAGCTTCAAACGTGCTCACTTTATCGTGAACAACCTTTAGAAGTATTTTTGTTGCAGTATCACAAAAAATTGTGTAAATAAAAAAAAAGTTTTTGGGAAGCCTGAAAATGTGCTCAATCTCTTGGAAGTTACTTACTACCTAAGATGTGCCATAGTAAAGTAAGATAATTCCTCGTCGAATATACAATACGCTCGACTAATTTCTTTTAAAGCTCAGATAAATCCGAGTAGTGTTGGCATAGTTGATCGTGGGTGCCGAGAAAAGTGTTCAAAGTAATTGGAATACTGTTTTGCAACTTGGAGGTAGTTGAAAGTGCAGTGTTTTGCAGAGTTGGTATAACCTCCACGTCAAAAGCTGCGAGGAATTTCTTGTGCACGTGAAATAAAACAATGCGAGTTATGAAAGCGACCTGCAATTATTGTGAAGGTGAGTTGAGCTTCCTTGAATATCAAGATTTTCAGTTGATTTTGTTTCGAAATGTTACTACTGGGAGGGACTAGGCTCTGTGACCCTGCACCGAGAGAAAAGTTTTGGTGAATCAAACAAGATTTGTTTGGTTCGACCAAACTATTTGTTCGTATAGGGGCAATTAAATATTTTGTTGCTGATACCAAACTATTTTTTTTTTGTTCTCATTTTGTTGCACCCAAACTGTAAAGTTTAGTCGGCGCAGCTAAAGATTTGTTTGGCTGCACGTATATTAAACAGTTTGGGCCGATATATAAAAAATTTTACAAGTTCGACGGAGTTTCGAACCTGGAGCACCTGTGTCCGAGCGCTACGCCGTAGAAATCTCAGCAAATGTGACAACTATTGACGCCGGAAAGATATGAAATATATATAATTAAAATATTGGGCAACGTGTGCAAACAAATAGTTCGAGTTTTACAGCATTACTTGTCAGTTTCTTGTTGCATTACTTTATCAGTGTGTTCATACGATTGTTAAGCATCAATATATGCACTAACAAAACAGTGTTACTATTCTAATTGTCACAATCAATACAAACAAACTATCGACCTGTATTTTCGAACTAAGGCAGTCAAATGAGTGGCCAAACAAATATATACAGTTGATTCAACAAAATATTTAGTTAACAGTCTAATTTTTTTTTGGCCCGACATTGATATTTTCTTTATTCAGACATATATTTAGTTTGAGGAAGAAATGTAATTTTGTTGCTTTTCAAATTTTGTTTACTCAACAATATATTTTATTAGAACAACTAAATACTATATATTTGGCACTATACAAACAAATATGTTGTTCGATTTCCTCTCAGTGTGGAAGAAATGCGGCGGAGGGTGGCAAGTGTCGTCTACCCCCCTACTCACCAGGAGGCCGCGGTGATGTAGGGGTCAGACTTCTCGCCTCCCACCAAGGCGAACCGTGTTCGATTCCCGGCGGGGTCGCTCCCGAATTTTCACCACGTGGGAATCGTGCCGGACGATGCCGCTGGTCGGCGGTTTTCTCGGGGTTCTCTCGTTTCCCCCGCCCCTTCATTCCGACGCTGCTCCGTACTCACCTCGCCTCACTTCACTTTCATCGACTCTCAAGACCTCGATTTTAAGGTTGAAGTTAAGAAACTGCCTATGGAGCACTGAACCCGACTATACAACATGAAGAACTCATAAAAAAGTAGTACAGACACCATAAAAATTGTCAGAAGAGTGCGGTTTATGCTGCACATGAAAGAAGAATGTATATATTTTGCAATATTATATAATACTTTACTAAAACATACTTTTATATGTAAAATAAGAATCGATTATAATAGTCTATTTTTCTTTTTAGCAAAATTTTAGCATATTGCCATTATGGATGCTTCATAAAGCAGAATTTGCAAGACAATACTCTTCAAGAAAGATTTTCATAATGTTTACTATGTTTGCATGTGATAAAATCATAGTTATAATGTATGTATCATATCAATTTTATAATTAACTTTATTTACTTCAGTTTCAGCCATAAATGTTTGTGACTAATGGACGCACATAAAATTAATTATAAAAATTATTTCCTACATTGTTATTCCAATTACTATATGTTTGCTCTCCGATATGTTGTTTCTTTATAGAATCTGTCACAGTGGAATCTTCTAAGATAAAGGCAAGTAATCTTGACTTTACGATCTAAAAAAGTAGAAATTTAAAGTTAAAGTCAAGCAGCCATTTTGCCGAGAATCTAACAGGGTTTATGTGGAATGTGTGTTATTTTGCTGGGTGATTTCCATCTCGGTATATTAAACCAAAGCTCCCAAACTACAAACGAGTATTATGTGAAAAGGAAATATATAAATAATATGAATTTATATTTTTAATAAAGTAAACAACTGAGTTTTTGCTTTGAAATTAAATTTTAATATAACTTTTAAGCCTATTAAAAAAGGTAAATAAAATGCATACGTGGATAATATGATAATGATTTATTAAACAAGATACGCATTTTTACGAAGCTCGCAGAACCTATGTTCAATTGTCTGAACTCTGACTTTACAATTGTATTATGTGTTGGTGGTTTTGCCCTTACTAAACGCTGTAGATCGTAGGACGCATGATCTTGTCTTACTCATTTTCCATAGCGTTTAATCTCACAATCTACTGGCCTATTAGTAGTAAGGGCGGGCCGGTCCTACCCCAAAGGGGATATCGTTTTTATTAGTGGAATTAACCCTTTGATATCAAATGGGTTATCCCTTAATCCGATTTAAACCTATCAAAAATTGTTAATTCTATTTTAATCCCATGGAATTTTTTTGGATTAATTTAATCTGATCTTAATTCGAACGATTTTCATTTCATTCTCATAGGATAAAATGATAGGTAACGTTGATGGATTGATCCAATTTATTTCATTGGATTAATCAATCAAAAATTGTTGTGCAATAAGTGTATAGTTTTACTTCATATTGTTTCTTTTTTTGGGGGGAGTGACTCTGTTACATCCTCACCTTTGAAGCTTTGGCAGTCGATGAGGTGTGGCATGTTTGGATAGTGTGTATGTGTGTATATATGTGTATATATATATATGCTGAGTTTTGTGCAAGAGTGGCATAAGTGTTAATTTTTTTGGGCAGACGTTGGGCGATAGACGATTTTTTGGTAATAGTAATTAAACGGAAAGAGAAAGCTATATATAGTTAACATGCAAGAGAAATTTCGGAGTGTTTAAACGAAATATATATATATTTTTAGTTCTACCTATCAATATAAGTATCACAAGAGAGAAGTATATCAATCACAACTACGTGATTAACCTGGTGTCGACAAGTGCTAAATGATTATAACTATGTGAGTCTCCAGGTGTCCTAAAAATGACTTAACGAGATACAACAAAGCAAAAATATCCCTATCAATTAAATAGCAGTTGGCCTAAACACAAAAACAAGTTATTTGAAGAGACGTAAAAAAACAACACTACTTGACGCCTCCAAGTTCTACATGTAGCTGACATGATTTTAAAACACGTCCGTCCACCTGTGAGACTGGTAAGGAACTTTTGAAATGGAATCTACACATTAAAAGAGATTTATTTATTTATTAACACATGTAAAAAAAGAAAATGTTTAACTGTCAGTGATTTTAATATACGTCCATTCGCTCGGGAGGTCTCTGCAGCACTGACTTGGATATACCACTTATGTCGAGTTATAAGCTGAACGAGGTGTTGAGAGCGAACAGAACCTGCATGTGCATCGGCCTATGTTTGATTATAGACTGGTGCAAATACTATTTAGTGACAAATTGATAAAAATTATGTTTATGATGCATGTACTAATATATAAATTACAGTAGTTGAATTAAAAAAACAAATTAATGAAATAGCAAAAGCACCTCTCCCAAAACACGTCTGTCGGGCTGCGAGCTCAGCCAATGAATGAGACACGTGGCAGGCAACTGATTTGAAATTAGGTCAAAAATCAATAAAAATATCCTATTTAAGAATTATAAATTCTATTTCCCTACCAAACTACTATTAATGACGAACAGTTAATCACGTCTTCCTGAATGTTTCACATGAAATTAAAAAAAAAACTCCCCCAGATTTTTAACGTAAATTTCACTATTGTAAGAATAATTCACTTTTTACACAAATTTCCATTGAAGCATAGGGAGACTCGGCTGTCATGAAAAAGTACTTAATCCTGCACAGCGTAATCCTGTAACACCTTATAAAAACACATAGAATATATTTTAAGACACAATCAAACTTCCTCGAAGAAAAAATTAATAATAAAGGATGTACTACAAATTTTCCGTTAAGTCTGTGAAATTCACAGCACTAGTTAACGAAACGATAGTTGTAAATGCTATAAACTTTTCGAAATTCAAGGGCCTGCCTTATTTGCAGCAGAATAAAATTTCACAAGTCTTGCCAATGACATTTGTATCCCTAAAGCTAGATTTGACATTCCAAGGAATTTTATATTTTTATCCAATTAACTCTATATTTTAATCCTGTAAACTTAATCCATATACAAATACAAGATATATTCTAACTCTCTAAATTTTTTTAAGTAATGAAAAACACAAGTAAAAATTTTTTTTAACAATTGAAAACTTTCGTTAAACAAACTCATGTTAAAACCAAATGTCTTTAAATTCAGGGGAATAGTAAACAAACATATTCAAACTGTTTTTAAAATATTTGTGCGTGTTTTTTCGTGTAAATTTCTCTAGTTTTCCCAGCCCAGAATTTCGACTGTACTATATAGGATAAAAATTGTATATTTGAACAAATTTTATTTACAAATACTACTTTTTCGACGTAATATTACTGAAATAGTACGAAACCAGTTTGAAATGACTGCTATTGAAGCTGGATTATGTCAAATTCCATTATATTTCAACTTGTTCTCTAAAACGGTTAAAATGTAAGCGAATTTGAAGGAAATCGGTGGCCATTTTGAATTCATTTACTATATTTACTATATAAGAAGGGTTAAATTAATTTTTTCTCAGTGTTAAGTCGTCAACTGCCAAGATCACTTTGTGTGTGTATGCGCGCATTGCATTAGCGAGACTTAGGCTTCTGCAATAGATCTGAGAATGATTCCAGACATCTACGACAGGCTTCCACACAGAGAACGACACCATGTGCCCATTACGTCTACAACGCCAGGCATCCATCATGTCTACAATAACACCAGGTGTCCACGATAATGTCTACAACAATGCAGTATCTACAAGGGATTTCATCTATGCATTGGCCTGCAACAAGTACAATGCATCAATGTCACTGCTGTGACAATTGTGATGCAGAATGTGTTGAAGTATTCAATGCGATTTTAGCATATGGGAAAGCAAAAATGATATTGAGTTTAGACTATTCTCAATTGCTAGTACTGCCGAAAGTATTTATAATTTCTTTTGTAGGGCACAAAATAAAACTAGTAAATCCATTCCTTGTTGAACATTTACAAGCTGATGAGGATATTGTATCATATTTGCCATGTGAAGACTGCCCTTATGGCATGCCTGCCTTTGCAAAGATGAGAATTTATAGCATATGCAGAGGGAATGTATGTTGCAAAGACTGGAACAGCTACTTGAAAGCTATATCTATTCCAGATGTAGTAATGGACAATTCTAGAGTCGATGAAGTGGATTCCGAGGCGAGCACTGCGATCTTATAAATATGAGTTGAGACTTTTTGTACATAGTGTATAATTTGAGAGTTAAAAAAAATAACCTAAAAATTATGTGCTACACACATGGTTTCGAAAACTACCAAGACAACTCCTTTGTAATAAAGGATCTTGCTATTTATTATGCAACCGATGCTAATGACTCTTAAGTACTGTGCGTTAAACCCCCCAGACCTTGTTATACTTTAAAACTTCAAGTTAAAATGATGTTTCGGGAACAGACTTACGAAAGACGACCTAAAATTGTTTTCTGGTGTCATAGCTTACAAAGAGAGTTCCAATATGTAAACGATGCACTCCTCGAAGATTATCCTGTATATGTGCTTGGAAAAATGCTGAAGGAAATTTTAAAAAGTTTAACCAATGTAGAAATAATAAATTTCTGAAGATATTAAGACTGTTCGAGTATTAATTCAATAGTCGAACACTATAATACCAATCATTGTGAGAAAAAATGTTTTATTCCCAATAAACAAGCGAAATTTTAAGAGAATAATTGTACCAGCATCCTTATTATATCTAAATATTCTAATTTAGAAAAATGCTTTGTTACCTTCATAAGATTTCGAAAAAAAATATGGAAAAATTCAACCCAGAGAAGACATACTACATTATTACTCGACGATGCAAGAAAGTATGATTCCAGTCTCTAAACAACATATACTTCCAAATACAGATGTGCAATGGAGATGAACACTGGAATGTAGCATTAAGTTTCGGAGGAGACATGTATACAGAAAAAGTGTTGTGTTATTAAAAAGATGACTCTGGTTTTTAATAAGTGGCCTGACAGTGAACTGCCCTGTTCTTCTTAGGACCTGTATTTTAAAAATAGAAATGAAGAAATAACCAAAGATCCAGGTTTTCATCAAATGAAATATAAATTGAGTATAGAGTTTTACGACAGCCCCACCTTATGTCCTGAAACACGCAATAATAAGGAAAACATAATTCAAATGCGAGGCAATAGCCAGCTTCGAAGGTCGCCTTGTGGAGTGTAAGAGTGTGAGGTTTGGAATAGTAATGCTTGTGTGTGTAAATTTGATGTAACCAAGTTAACGTTGAAGAACTAATATCAGCTCAAATTGGAAGAAAATTTCAATATATTAAGAAAAAGAGCCTGACACTGGAGTTTCAGTTATGATGGAGAAACTCGACTCATCGCTTTCTTATGCCAGTGTTACGCCAGGACACAGATGAGTGTGGTTTTGAATTGAAGACGAAGATAGTCCCCTACAGATACAGATGTGCAACAGAGATGAACATTGGCATTTCTTGTTAATTAGTCCTTCTTATACTTTAAAAGTTTTCGAGGTATGTTATGGACGGAATTCTTTACCTAGGTAAAATTTATGTCCTGACAGCAAACTACCGTGGAATGGCAGTCAACTACATTTGAAGCTCAAAGTGGATATATCAGTAAATGTGTGTCCTACAAGAAAATCAAATATATCATCCCAAAGGAATGTATTATGGTAACCAAGAATTAACTACTCCCTCTGGCATGTGGAATTGTAAAGTTTGTCTCAGCAAGACCACTTAAAAATGAGAAAAAAGTGATGACACAACAGCTATATAAAAAGAACCATTCAGTATTAAATGTGCAGCCATGGCTAGAATCTTCAACCCTACAGGCATATATGAAGTACTGCAAATAGGACACAGAAGAGTTTTATTTAAACCATGTGGCAGTATTTTACAACTTCATGGCTGCAACAATATAGAACATTGGTGCTATAATTTTAGTAACAATCTTGCCATTCACATTGGTGAAGTAATAGCATTCAAAGATTGTGCTGTAAGATATCTTCGCCCCAACAGTGACTTACCAACAACATTAGAAGATTTGATGATTGCCAGTCCTTAGTGAGGAGAAAGAAGTGGTGTGTGGAAATGAAGTAATCGCCTACCAACTCACCAGACCTCACCAGGGAACCACAATCCATTGGAAGGAGACCTGCAATGGGGACATCCACAACTTTATTTTCATGCAAGGAGGATTAATTTTTTCTTCCATGTGCAACTTATATGCATTTGAAGTTGCTAATGCAGAATAAGGTTCTTGCTTAAATGCAAGTATGTGTTTTTTTTATAAACGCTTGAATTCTGTACATTAAAACATAGTATATTCACATTTTGTTGTCAGGAAATGTGTTAGACATTCATTTCAATTGTACGTAAATTCTAAATCTTAGACACCACATAGTAAACCAACTGGTTATGATTCTGGTTTAACTAACTGCAATAGTTCAAAATGTCTTGTAAACCAGTACTAACATCACCCCCTTCAGCTCTTGATATCTGACTTACCTCACTACCCCACGCACGATATTCTCGACCATCTGCTACCTCGCTTTGGCCACTGGGCGTTAGACAGCGTCGTTCCTAGTATCTTTTCTAAAAACATGCAGCTCGCTCTTCTGCCTTTCCCAAACAAACAGTACTTTGCTCCTTTCCTCATAAAATTTTCTTTATATAAATAATGTTCTCCTTTGTATTCTATATACATTTATGTTGTGGCAAGTGAATAAAGTGTGGTTCTTTTTTCTCGGTTTTGAGAACAGTGAGGCACTTCATATTAATTAATTGTTGTGTTGTAACTGTTATAACAAGGAAACAAAAGAAAATTTAGCTAGCTATAATGAGTGAGCGTAAACGACAAAGTATTGACAGCTTGCTTGAAGATTTTACATAAGTGATTCAGATTCTGCATCACAGATGGAAAGAAAGTCTACAGCAAGCTATCGAGACAGTGTCCCTTCGTATAAGTGGACACTAGTTAATCTGTTGGAGGATGAAGTGATTCGAGCATGGATTCACTTACAAAGAGATCGTCAACAACAAATGATCGAAACATGTCAGTTTCCCCCAAACATGACAAGATTTATCTTTTGAATGATGACTTATTTCTATTAGTAGCGAAAGATTCTTGTGATTCGGAGAGAGTGCTCCATCTGTCTAACAGCCGACTTTCGAGTCGATTAGAGATATTTCGCCAAGGGAGCTGGAAAACAATCGTTTTCTGCTTCCCCAGGTTCAGTGGAGCCTTTGCCAAACCTGACATAAGAGCTATTGGCTATGGCATTCCTGGGTAAGCTAACTGATACACAGATAGTTAACGATAGGCTTAACAGTGATGCAAATTTTTCTTGTTTTTTTTTGTGATGTGCAAGGTCGCTTTATTAAACTTAATAATGGAATCACCCCAGGCTATTAGAGTATTCGTCACCATAGCGGGTTAGTACTTGAAATTCCTCTCGGCGGAAGAAGGCACTACAGAAACCTTCCATTTTCAAAGTTAAGCACTCCCTGTCCTACACTCATCTGATGTGGGTTAAATCTATGTTGATGACATTGTCCCTTATCTCACAAACAGGCATGAGGAGCTTAGTGCATGTGGATCTGGCTGGAGTCTGCAAATATTGATGTACATGGATGTACATTTGTCTCAATACCAGCTGTTCACCATCGGAGCTGTGCAGACTTTCTTATGAAAGTTTATTGCTGATAGGAATGCTTGTATCGATGTACACTGCCTGGAGGAAATGTGTTTCCACTATGCTGTTGTAGCATCTTTGGATCCTGCGACACGACACGCCAAGATAATTATTTTGTATCCAAGTCCTCATGAAGTTTTGAATATTGAAGGTCTATCGACACCTGCAGTCATACAGGATATTCGTAAGTTTGAGGAGAACAATTCTATTTCTTTCAATGTCTACTGTGGGGTGGACAAAGATAGCAATATAATTGACGAAACTTGTGATAAGAGCGGGGTTGTCATACTCATGTGTATCTCTCCTGTACATAATGACAAACATGTGAATATTTTGGCGATTCGTGCTAGTGGAAATGCCACTTATTTGCATTTTCTCTGTATTACAAATTTTTCAAATCTGGTTCGTAGTCAGCTGAGTAAGAAACAACGCAAAAGTCATGTTTGTGATTGCCTTTAGTACATTGTTAGCGAGAAGAAACTCGCAAGTCATACTATTATTTGCCAGCAACAAAAAGCTGTCCTCAGTACTTTCCCCACTGGAAAAAAATGTGCTTGGAATTTAAAGATTACAGCAAACAACAAAGATTGGGTTTCATCGCGTATTGTGATGTTGAAGGTTGCCTGAAACACATGTCCACTTGCTTACCTAATGATGAAATGAGTAATACAACTACCATCACCCAACATGTTCCATATGCTTGTAGCATTTTGTTTTTTGTTGGTCTGCTCATGCAATCCAAGTTTATCTAACTATTTTGAGTTTGTAGGTGCCGATCGTATGTACCGATTAGTATACAAATTAGTTGAACTTACAAAGTGGGCTGTAGGATTCTATAGTGTGATTGTTCTGATGATGCCAAAAACCTCTGCTGATGAAACTAGCTTGGCGGCTTACTCAAATTGTCACATTTGTAAGGAAAAAGCTCGGTATAGATGATATTGTAGTCGGTCATGACCATCTGATGGGTGAAATCAGAGGTCCCGCTAATAATAAGTGCAACTTAAATTTCAGGCTGCCCAAAAGACAACTTGTCACAGTTTTTCATAACCCCTGCAAAACTATGATGCTCACTTTATCATAAAGCCTTTGGCTAAACATCATATACATCAACCCAATGGAACCATGTTAATCGAAAACCCAGTTAAAATTCATTTGATTGGAATGAACCTAGGGAAATACAAATGCAGTACCAAACAAATTCCCAGTGGAACTGAAATAAATGGAAAGGCACAATATTTCAAATTAGGTTTTTTTTTTTTTTTTTTTTTTTTTTTTTACTAATTCCAATTCATGAGCACCTCTCCGGAAACTTTGGCAGGCAATTTACTATCTGCGCAATTGAGTATCACCTGTTCGATGTTTCCAGATAACACCCAATTCGAATTGGCAAAACAAAAGGGAGTTTTTCCTTATTACTTTATTAAGTCGCCAGGCAATCTGACGTACAAGTCACTCCCACCAAAGGACACATTTCATAATGTGATGAGAGGCAAAGGCATTAGCGATAAGGATTATTCTCATGCCCAAGCAGCATAGGATGTGTTCAACTGCATAAACTTGCTGCAATATGCCATTCTCTATTTATGCATGGACATGTGTTTGCTGGCAGATGTATTTGAGAATTTCAGGTCAATATGTTTAATTCATTACAATCTTGACCCCGCCATGTACGTCACAGCTCCTTCTCTTTCATGGGACTACTTATTGTCAATGACACGTGCGCAGCTAGAGTTGTTGACTGACCCAGACATGTATCTTTTTGTAGAACGTGGGGTTAGGGGCAGCATTACCCAGGTTTCAAAAAGATATGCTGTAGCAAACAATATTTACATGGGCGAGGACTACAACTGCAGTATGGCATTGAAATATATATGCTATTTCGACTTCAATGGTCTGTGCAGTAATACAATGGGATCCAAGCTTCCGATTGGCAATCTTTAGTGGATTGAGGACGATGTGTTTTCAACATGGGATTTTTCAAGCATGGTGAATGGCAGTGACACTTGTTTTTTCGTGTAAGTGGATGTATCTTTCCCTGATGAGTGTCATGATGAACTATCTGATCTGCCTTTGATCCCAGAAAACAGCTCTTATGAAAAAACTTCTTTTGACATTCCTGCCACGGGAGAATTATGTTATACACGGGGATATACTGAGGCAGTACTTGAAGTATGGAGCCACACTTGACTCTGTTAATTGTGTTTTGCACTTTCAGCAGAAGGCTTGGATGGCTCTGTACATCGAGTTCAGCATTGAGAAACGGCCCAGGCTGCGAACGAATTCGAAAAATTGTATTTTTAATTGATGAATAATTCAGTTTACGGAAAAACCTTGCAGAATGTCAGCTGGGAAAGAGACATAATATTTGTTTCGAGGTATGACACGATCTATGGGGCTGCAGAACTGATAGGACATCCAAAATTCCTGGCAAGGCAGATTATCAATAAAAACTTGGTCATTAACAAGATATCAAAGGGATCTGTTGCATTCGACAAACCTTTTTACACTGGTGTTGCCAATCCTGATCTTTCTAAATTAACCCTCTATGAGTTTCATTATCAATTGGTGTGTACAAAATTTCTTCCACCAGCCTTACACCTCCTCTATTGTAATACATATTCCTTTGTGTATTCTGTTGCTTTTATCACATTTATAAAGTAATTACCCCACATTTAAAGCGGCAGTTTGATACATCCAACTATGTGCTCGATAATCCGCAAAGATTCCCTCACAAGAATCAGACTGTACCAGAGCGATGAAAGATGAATGTGCTGGATGCATCATCACACACTTTGTGGGTTTACATCCTAAGCTTTATGCATATGTTGATACGAATTAGTAGTGTATACATAAGGCAAAGAGTGTAAAACCTAATGCATTACAGTCACTTAGGTACGAGGATTATCGAGATTACCTCGAAAATTGCACAAAGTATTTGGGAACCCAATATCAGTTCCATTCATGTGATCACAAAGTCTACACCGAACATGTAACCAAAGTAGTGTTGTCAGGTATGGGTGATAAGCTTGGGGGCACTACAGAATACCTAAGTAATTTTTTTTATTTTCTCACTGCATTAGTTACAGCACCACAATAAATACAGCTAACCCACAACACCACAACTTCCATCATCACACCACCAATGGCATCCATCTGACACTACTACACGCACCTCCTGTTCCACAACCATCATCACAGCTATCTGCAGCTACCCACAATATCTGCAGATATCTGCAACTGTTCGCAACACATGTTGCATCACCATCAATGCTGCTGCTACCTGTTTGCCTAACTCTAAGGCATGACAGAACTACAGTAGCAGCATACTTTATACTACTGTCTTCGATATCTTTTCTCCTTGTCAAATAAGAAGAAGAAATTCACAGTATAATATTACATCCTTTGGAACCTATGTGCATTTGAGTGTGCTGTAACCAGTCGTTGGCATGTGTATGTGTCTGGAAATTATACTACTTTTTAATTAACATGTCAATTAAAATTTAACCAAACTACTCTGAACGACTGAAGGGGGAATCACAAAAGTGATGGAGAAAAGAGTCCAACATCTGAATGAATAAATTTGAAATGAAAGGAAAAGGAACTCGTAGTATCTTCAGAAAACATTTGGCAACCTTCTAGTCAAGTTGAAGGTTCCTGGGGAACATTGCGAAACTGAGAGTCAAGTGACACAAATACCTTTTTAGAGCCGGGTAGAAAGAGTTCTTAGTGACACACCACAGCTCCAAGAATGTTTTCCCGCTGCCCTTCAAAACTACAGCTGCAAGAGCCCAGCTAACTTTCAATAAAAAAAATATTTTTTTCTTACAGCAACGAGATTAATACTTCGCCTGAGGAATCACCACGGTGATACCTGCTGGTAAAACACATTCATAGTTTATACAAACTCAGAAAACAAAATTAAAAGGTTTTTTTTTTAAATTCCTCTCTTTCAAAAACATTAATTCTTCATCTTACAATAGTGAAATTTGTGTTAAAATCTGCATAAGTTTTTTTTAATTTCATGTTAAATGTTCAGGAAGACATGATTAAATTGTTCGTTGTTAATAGCTTAGTAAGGAAATAGGTTATGTAATTCGTAAACAGGATATTTTTATTGATTTGTGATGTAATTTAAACTCTGTTGCCTGTCAGATGTCTCATTCATTGACTGAGCTCGCAGCTGGACAGATGTGTTTTGGGAGAGGTACTTGTGCGATTTCATTTTGTGTGTTTTTTTAATAATTGAACAAGTGTAATTTATAAATTATTACGTACATTGTAAAAATAATTTTTATCCATTTGTCATGTAAATCGTATTCACATCAGTCTATAATAAAATGTAGGCGAACACACATGCACCTTGGTTTGCTCTCAACACCTCGTTCAGCTTATAACTCGATGTAAGTGGTATATCCAAGTCAGTACTGCAGCGACCTCCCGAGCGAATGGAGGTATATTAAAATCACTGACAGTTGAACGTTTTCTTTTTAATGCATGTTAATAAATATAAATTATTTTTTTTACATGTGGATTCCATTTCAAAAGTTCCTCACCAGTCTCACAGGTGGATGGACGTGTTTTGAAATCATGCCAGCTACATGTAGAACTTGGAGGCTTCAAGTAGTGTAGTTTTATTTATGTGTTTTCAAATACCTTGTTATTGTGTTTAGGGAGATTGCCCTTTATTTTATAGGGACATTTTTGCTTCGCCGTAGCTCATTAATTCCTTTTCTTTAGGACACCTGGATACGTAATTGTGATTGTTCAGCATTTGTCAACACCAGGTTATTCATGTAGTTGTGTTTGTTGTACTTCTCTCTTGTGTTATTTATTTTAATTGGTAGGTAGAACTTGTTTGAAACATATTTCGTTTAAACTCTTCGAAATTTCTCTTGTGTGTTAACTATATGTCGTTTTCTCTTTCTGTTTAATTACTATTACCAAAAATCGCCTATCTACCAACAACGACTACAAACAATATCCCACTACCAATCCATAAAGATTAACACTTATGCCACTCTTGCACAAAACGCAGCACAAAACATATATTATATATACACACACATGCACGCACCCACCCTGTCCCCAACACGCCACGCCTCATCGAGTGCCAGAGCTCTCAACCAAAGTTACATATAATTTTATCCGATGAGAATTTTAAAAAAAGATCATATTAAGATCGGATTAAGGATTAATCCAAAATATTTTCATCGTATTAAAATCAGATTATGTAGTAATCCTTTTGATATTAATTTGATATCAAAATTTTAATCCGATAAATAAAAGCGGCGTCACCTTTGTGGTATGGCCGGCCCGCCCCTACTACTCGTATTGTTCAGAATCATTGTTGTTAACGATTTAGTAATAGAAAAAAACAACAGGAACTCTAAGCGTTAGTAAGGCCAGAAACACGCACGATAAACAATGTCGACTGTTTCGTAAAAATATATCAGATGTGAGAATATTGTGCAGCAGGAATTTTTCTAAATAAATACTTCTGCAATGCTGTCAGTTCGTGTACATTTGACACCTGATATTTTTCGTTTTCTACGCCTGAGGCTACCGTGGCTAATTAATTTTTACGAAGAAAATAGTTACAGTTTCAACTATCTGCTTGGTGGCTTAGTGGTGAGAAGCTCTAAAAAGAGTTTTTGCAACAGCTTGACAATGGCATGGCTGGAGGAATTAACATGCCTCGAGAGTATGATGGCGCATGTGTCAGAAATTCATCTCTACTGTATAAAAAATAAGTTCTTTACAAATTAATGTTTAAAAGTGCACGTCATCCTGAACGCGCGGTCACCGCTAGGACAGTAGTCCACGCTTAAAAAACACAGGTGTATTTTTTTTAATAAACACATATATTTTTTATAATTAATCTTTTTAATTTTTTACGGCAGAATAACCGCTTTTAATTATACCTGTCTCCGGTTTCTCATTTGCGTTTCCTGCTACGTCCAGGTTTTTTTTTTTTTTCTGAATCTGTCTCTCGTCCACCAACTTCGAAAAAAAAAAAAAAGTAACGCTTGCCACGTCGCAACTGTTGGTATAAGAAGGGGAGAGAAAAAATGGGGGCGGGAGTGTTGGCTGCACTGTGTCTAGCCGCACGTGCGCACACGGAGGCATGCTGGGAAATGTCGCGTGTATTACAAACGACGTGGGGGTAACCCCCCAACCCCTTTTAGCACATTGTGGTTCACTCCCCCTCTCTAGAGGGTGGCGGGGGGGATGGGGTACGGGGTTGTAGCACGAAGTGTCGTGCTTGTAATCCACATACCATTACCCCCCCCCTCCCCCCAAATTCACACACAGCCCGTGCTGCGTCTCCGACGTAACGCGGGTTTAAACTTGAGAAATTCACCGTTTTATTAAAAACTATGTGCACACTTTATTAAGGCTACTGCTTACTCGCCATATTGTATCTCCTTTCATTTATTTATGGTATAATTGTATGAGAATAATTTGTACTTACGCCGTGGACCGCTAACATTTTCCTGTATCACACAATATGAATTAAGGTGTATATGCCTACATGTATATATAATATTTTAATTTCAGATATTATGTAGGGCATGCCCATATATTTTTCTAAAAAAGACATATTTAAAATTATCGTTTTGAAACTTGAAGTCATTTATAAATCAAAGAATTCGAGAGCAACGCTGCGAATCTTGAGGAATAAGATTATTATATTTTCTGTACCATTTCACAGTAGAATCGAAGAACTCGTGTGCGCTTTCAGACATGTCCTTTAAAAAGTTTGATAAATCGCTGTATGTTATATCCTAAGATAAAAAAAAAACGTAGGAAAAATTATCCAGTAGGGGCATGGCAGTAAATGGTTCGTGGGAACCTGTTTTCTCATAAAACAAGCTTAGGAAATAATAAAATGTTTTTTGATTTTACATGAGTATTTGATGAAACAAAAGCAAGTGTATTCGGCAGGCTGAGTAGGTCTTTAATTAACGATGAAATAAAATGCTTACTGTGTTAGGTCAGATTAAATTAATGTGTACACAAAACCTGCGCGATCGGCTATTGCTGCGAAATCCTTACTTTACAATTGTTTTTTCACATGTAAAAAGTGCCAGAGGTAAAGTTTTTCCCATTATTATGATGGCATGGGGAGGTCTTAATTCCGCCTGCTTTCCTGACCGCGCGGTCTCGCATTGAAGTACAATCAAGCCAGCATGCAGCAGATTCTGGCACGCCATTACCCAAGCCTCCAGGTTGAAACGACAAGACTCCCCTCCGTAGAAGGGAGGACCCGCCATTCTCCGCTAGTTTTTCTCCCCTACCAATAAGAGCGTGTTTCCAAACACACACACACACACTCTCTCTCTTTCATGTAGCATTTCTTTTTATTGCATGTAACATCTTTGAGATATTTCCTGCCGCAAGGGTTTTTACGTCTTTTGACGGGTTTTCCCTCGCTCTTCTAGTTATAGTTTAACTATAGGCACGCTTAGGGAGGTAGTCGTGGCCCCAATTGCTGGCCATGGCTGCCCAATCCCCATCTGCCGCAATGCATGTCCCTTGTAGCCGTAAGGGGTTAGCCCTGAGACGCACTACGATCCCGTCCTACCTTAGATTAAGGTAGATTAGAAAAAAATCCGTAGAAGGGGCAGCTGTGGGGTGTAGTGGTTATACTACTTGCCTCCCACCTAGGCAAACTGGGTTCATTCCCGTGGGGGAGGGGGGGATAGTGCCGAACGATGCATGCTGGTCGGCGGGTTTTTTTTCGGGGATCTCCCGTTTCCCTCGCCCTATCATCCCGGCGCTATACCCTCCATATTCACCTCGCTCTGCCCTCATCGGCTCTCAAGACCTCGCTGTTAAGAGTCGCCCAAATTTCTTTACTCCCTCACTCATCATTTGTCACCCGTATATGAGTCATATATCTATGGACCATTCGTCAATCGTCACTATGAATCGGCATTTTCAATCGTCAACTAATTCTAGTGTATTTTTGGACACTTTTTTAAATTTTAGCTGCATCTCCATGATAATTTATTAATAACAAAGTGGTTTTGTCATTTCAGGAAATAAATAAATAACCACTGAGATGCTCGATGCATTCACAAACCGTAGACGCCGCTTTTGTTGGCTTCGCAATTTCGCGTTAAACCTGCAAAACATTCCGTCGTGTTGTTTTTCGACGTGGTGGCATTCGGTCGCATGCCCTCGAGGACATTCTGCCTTTCTCTCCCCGCACGCTAATGACGGCAAGGGGAGAAAATGAAGCCCCTTAATGGCGCGTGAAGTCGTAGAGACGCAGAAATAAGAGATGGTAGTTGGAATACGCTGGCAGTAAGTCCTTTTTAATACGTCTTTGTCATGCAGATAGTACCACGGAATAATTTACTTTGTTAGCTTAAACCCCAGACCCAGATAAATAATAACGCGGCATCGTAAATGGCCGTTGTCTTCTCCTAGCTGTGTGATTGAACTACTGTTTTAAGAGTAGTCTACGAACTAGGATTGTCTACGAGACCTACAAGTATATCATCAAAAGAACAAAATAAAAATAATAACGTTGTGTGTTTACTCACTCTGTGATATGTTCAGTGTCTTTAACTACGATGTTAATTTTACTTGTCGTAATTTTAAAACGTAACTTTAAATATATGTTTTATTGATCATTTAATAGAAAGGCCTAGTAGTCTTCGTGTGTGGAGTCTTGGGCGTTATTACAGTGGATTATATTTGTGTAAAATGTATTTGTAATTAAGTGCTATAAGGAAACGAGAACGCTTCCACCCGCCCCTCTCCTCTACATATTTCACAGATATAATTCTTTGTTTAATAAATGCACTGGAGCCGGCAATATAATGTGTGAAATTCGTGACAAGTAATTACTGTAACCCAAAATATTGCATTGTTAGTGTTTTAGGTGATTTTAATGTGTTTGTTATAATTGTTCCTAAGCAGAAAATTCTATTTCGTTTTATATTTATATTTTTCTTTCGCCAAAGAAAGATCTAAATTAAATAAAAAAGTTATTAATCCAGTTGTCATTTATTTGTATACAATACAAACGAAATACTCTTCGAGTTAATATCTCTCAATGACTGTCACTTGCTGTTTAATACAGTCTACACTCCCCTTGAGAAGATTAATTTAATCAAATAACTGAAATCAGTCGCAATAATAAGCGTATCAAAACTTACTATTAATAATAATAATAATAAATCGTCATTATTTGGCGCATTTAAGGCATATCTGCCTTCTCTTACACTTAACCATTTTTACAATTTACACTTACTTATTACAGTTTAGAAGTAAAAAAATTAATAATTCTTTCAGATTAACAAACACTGCGGAAAATCAGAAGTCGTTACTAGACACTGACGGAACAGGTAATTAATACTAGGTACACATATGCATATTTAAGTACTGAAAAAATTATAAATTTAGGTGGTGATTATTAAGTTTAAACTAGTCCATAAAAAACCGATGATGAACTGGCAAGTATGTATGTTACAGATCATATGTCCATGTTTGACAGTGCCAATGTTTGCACTAGTATGTTTCACACATTCGTACAGTCCCGCATTAGTTCAATCCACATTCCACTAGTCCGGAATGTTCTAGAGGGCCCCGATCGCCTCCCAAGCACAGTGTTAGGATTATACTAGTCGGGTACCACGCCCTATCGTCCGTCTATATCACAGGCGCGCGCTCGTCTGCCGTCGTTTCGCACCCTCTGCCGCCGTCCTCTGTTCTCTTTGCTGTCGTCCTTTGCTGCACCAGACTTCGTCCGATTGCCGCACCAGACTTCGTCCGATTGCCGCACCAGACTTCGTCCGATTGCCGCACCAGACTTCGTCCGATTGCCGCACTTCAGCCAAACGGCCGCCACAAAGATTGTGCAGGTGCGGCGGTATTTATAGGTGGCACCGGGACGCCATACATGCTATCTATGCATTATAATGCTTCAGTTAAAAATAATGTAAATAAAAAACACGGAGAAGAAGGTATGTTGGTAGCGCCTAGTAAGAAATAGTTCTTATACAAAATATTGTTACACTTAGTGCGCACGAATTTGGTGCGTTGTCCTTCGGTGTAATTTTCCAGACTTAGTTAAGCTTAGTTTGTACGAGGCGGAGGAATATCCTGGAAGTAGAACTTCTGCACGGCTTCAGAAAAGGCTGTAGTAACCGTGAATGGATTATATAGGCTGTTCACTGTAAAGTGAGCACTTTTCAGGCCCTGGTTACTTTTTTCTTTCAGTCATTTTTATCACATAACTAACTTTTAAAATAAATATTGCCGTGTAAGTAATAAACAAAGTGTGTGTGTTCCGCCGCTCTCGGAAGTTGACGTCTATGGTTAAAATAAAATACATCTATTGACTATTATTTCAAATGAGAGAGTTTTCGAAAGTGCTTACTTTAACGTGAATAGCCTATACCAGAAAGTTCTTGCTCGTTCTCGCAGTCGTAGACTCCTCCGGGAGGGGTAGGAGGAAGGGGTGCTGTGACGCCAGCCAGGTCTGCTGTCAATAATTCCCCCGGCCATCGGGCGACGTAGCGCGGAGTAGATCTTCCGGGGGCTAAAGCCCCTGTCACGCTCAAATTTTCGCCTTCCACTGTATTTGACAATAAAATTTGAAGACAAATTACGGCCGTCAATTTTTTCCTTCCAAAAAATTTTATCAAATAATCACGAACGTGCCTGAAACCATACGTCAAATTTTTATACTGGGAGAATCTAATTTGAATTATTATTTAAAAATTATATTCATAGCGAGATATTGATTTTGTTTTTCACATGCAGTCCACTATACGAAAAATTGTAAGGAATATTGTAATTTATTTTCGCTTCTTTACTAAATTAAAATTTTATTTATCAGATATGTTTTTCCTTCACGATGAAATGTAATGCCTCCTAGTTCATAATATAATGTGCAGTATTCTCTTGTAATAGCATTCATGCCCACACAGCTTCTACATAAATCAGTTATCTTTATAATTTACTCCGTTTCCAGAAATTGTTCGTTATTTTAAAGTTTCTTGACGTCCGTGTTTGATCGTGCACGAATCTGATTGGCTGAGACCGTCAAACATCAGTGAATTTCACAACCGGTCCAGTCTTCAAAAGTTTGATGGGAACTGAAGCCGTCCAACTTTCTCAGACAAATATGGCGGCGTTTATGAAGTTTCGATGATGCCATAACTGTCCAACTTTATCTGACTAAACTTATTGGAAGCAGTTTGACGGAAAGATTTGACAGGTTCGAGATGGGTCGCTCCCCTCAGTGCCGGTAGCGCGCATAACCAGGTGGGGCCGTGGTGGCTGAGCGGTTAGCACGCTCGCCTCCCACCAAGGCGAACCGGTGTTCAACCCCCGGCCGGGTCACACCGGATTTTCGCAAGTGGGAATCGTACCGGACGACGCCGTTGGTCGGCGTGTTTTCTCTGGGAACTCCCGTTTCCCCCCCCCGCCCCTTCATTCCGGCGTCGCTCCATACTCACCTCAATCACCCTCATCGGCTCTCAAGACCTCGCTGTTAAGAGCCGCCCAAATCTCTTCACCCATTCACGTAACTAGGTGACACAGGCGTCCGCGTACTGTGGAGTCGACACGTTAACGGTAGTATTGGCAGAAAAGCAGTCAAATATTGGAACACGGAGCGTGGCTACTGCGTAGCTCGTACGAGCACTCTACTCCATTCCCCACTCTACGTTCCGTTAAGGTTTATTCTACTCGGTTTGGGAACAAAGCAAGATTCCTTATGGGTAGGGACTGGAAAATTTCGCGTTTTGAACCACCTGTGTGGTAGACTCGATGCTGCTATGAATTTTCGAGCTTCGCCTTTCTGTTTATTGGCTGTTTCTCCAGTTTTTAGCCAGTTTCACCTCAGACCAGGTGTTTCCTCGTAGGTCCGTTATTGGCTCAGAGTTCACATGGGCGTGTCTAATAAACTGTGATCCAATTGTAAACACGATAGAAATGTACACGTGCACGAAGTCTAGCTTGTCCTAAAATGAATTCGCGAAATCCTCCAGTCCCTACTTGTGGACTGCCAGCTGCAGCACGTAACAGTATTATTTACTTAGATTATAGCAGAATGTTAATTGGAAGATTTTTTAAAAATATGTATGTTTTATAAAAATTACAATTATCCCATTTGTTTACGTACAAACTGCAGAAAATAAGGTAACTTGGTTGCGAGAATTTTTAGTTGCCAAACTAAAAGCAATGAACTTCCCAACGTGAGTAGGATAAACCTTGGTTTCGTATTCGGCTTGCGGTGTAACCAACACCTGAATCCTTAGCTTTTTGTAGTGTTTATGTGCTTCGACGATTGTGTTTATGTTGGCAATAAAAGTGTGACATATTTACACTTTATATAGGCGGTTCACGGTAAAGTGAGCACTTTTGAAAGCGCTTTCATTTCGAATAATATTCCATAGGTATATTTTATTTTAGCCGTAGACGTTAACTTCAGAGTTCGGTGGAATATACACTCTGTCTTCATTACTTTCATAGCAATATTTATTTTATAGGGTGGTTAAAGGATGAAATATGGCTGAAAAGAAAAACATGGGGTGTAGCTGTGTTGGGCACACGGCCGTTTGTTTTGCGTGAATACGTCTACGTTGACGCGCTCGGGCGCCTTGATGTTTTTTTTACGCTTCCTGCACCACTTCACTCGATCATATGGGGTGTTATGGGTATCACTAAATTGCTTTTGAGATGCTCTTTCCAACCGTATACGAATTCTGTATTTCGACTTGGCGTTTTGACTTGTATAGGTCGAAATTGCGTTTTCTTAATTTTTTACATTAAACGCATACAATTTCACCATAACCACGCCACATACAAATGTGTTTTATGCGCGCAATCGATTGATCTTGACGAGAGCTGTCGACTGAAACTTAAACTATCGTCGTAGCTTCTCCTAGTCAAAAGTTATACTACGCGGAAGTTATGAGACACGGGGAAACGAACTCAAAATTGCGGCCTCCCCCCCCCCCCCCTTCAAGATTCACAGTCCTCACTCAACGTAACACATTCCTTGATCATTTAACAATCGAGTGGTGTGATTGAATTTTTAATTTAGACAAGAGATTCGGAGCTGCAATGCCAAACTTTATCCCCCTTTTTTATCATCGGATTTTCTGGATTGCCTCCCACTATGGTTGCAAATTTAAAGACGTATGCGCGTCAAAAGTAACTAGGGCCTCAAAAGTGCTTATTTTATCGTGAACGGCCGATAGCTATCTATACATGGAAATTCATGGCAGTGTGTGTCGTCTGTGTACTTTAGTTGCTCTGTGGGTCCTGGTGGCGCAATCCGCTTGGTACTGACAGCGTTGGCCAGGAGCATATCAAAAGGAACGCCATCAGTAAAATTCCGCACTCAGTAAGGCTCAGTGTTGTGGAACCGTGTGGAACTCTCGTCAGCATAGTTGTTTTCAGCGGGAATAAAGGAATCTGCTATGCGTGGTTGA
Source organism: Dryococelus australis (assembly GCA_029891345.1). NCBI lineage: Eukaryota > Metazoa > Arthropoda > Insecta > Phasmatodea > Phasmatidae > Dryococelus > Dryococelus australis. The sequence continues at coordinate 43,675,294 of CM057006.1, forward strand.
AGCAATGGGAAGGATGTATTGGTTTCTGTTCATTTTCGTCTGAATCAGACTTATCAATTGATGATGAGATCGAAGAATCTGAATATATATATATATATATATATATATATATATATATATATATATATATATATATATATATATATATATGCCCGTATTTTCCACCGGCTTCTTCTGCAGATAACAACGTGACTTGCTTGTTATCTATGGCCGCCATGTTGCGTCGTCTGCTTTTACTTAGATTGCTTGACCTGGTAGCATCAGTCGGTAGTATAGTCGCCAACCCAGACGCCACAGCGCCATTCGTCAATTACCGATCAGCAGAATCGGTATGCCAAGCCTAGTACACACGGGCATCTTTCTTGTACAAGAAAGTGAGCACGTTCTTGTACACTCCGACTTGCATCGTGTGAACGGCCGCCGAGTATGCTATGTTGGTTACTAGCATACAAGTGCTTGTATACTAGCTAGTGCCATATAGGGTTGATCCTATTTTTCGCCATCTTTATTGTACAGGTGGAACCAAATATATATTTTGTTGATGCAGGCAATAAGCAGATATGTTAATATTTTTAATACGATAAAAAGTTTAATAGTCTCACTATCGTAAATAATTCTGTGTATGTGTTTTAAAATATAGATAGGTTTGTATTTTTTTCTGTGAGTGATTTTACATTTTCTACATTTGTACATATTTAATGCTTAAAATATGTCTGATTGGACTAAATTTGTTATTATTTTTTTTATGGCAAGTGGTATTGATAATGCACAAATTACCCACACAACCCCAAAAACTGCTTCCAAATCATACGTAGTTGACACAATTCCGTGCATACTAGCTAGTAGGCGCTTTAGTGTTCAATTTACTGTTCACCTTGATTCTCAGTTTCTTGTACAAGAAATATGCTCGTGTGTGCTAGGCTTAAAGGAACGCTCGTCAGTAATTTCAGCTGTTGTCAGTACCCAGTGGAACGCGGCCTGGGTAGCAAACCGCAACGCAAGCGGGGTTGGCCAAGCTGACTGTGTAAGATCACTCTTAGTTGGTCCAGTGCCTGTAGTAAGGCGGGCAGCTGGTCTGGGCTAGGATTCCAGGTGGGCGATGGTGAGAGTGGGGCGGTGTCACACTTCCGTCGTGCCCCTCGCAACATCTGCAGGAGGAGCTAGGCAATGCTCTTACAAGATGCTCATGATGCGAGGCTCGTTCCCAGCTATAGTCAGTCCACTCACGGTTACGTCACGCTTTTCTGAAGCCCTGCTGAAGTTATACTTCCAGCATATTCCTCCGCCTCATGCAAACTAAGCGTAACCGAGTCTACAGGATTACACCAAACGGACAGTAAAGTAACATTTTATCTATACTACTAAATTAAATAGAAGTGTCTATCTGTGATATTCGCATTTTTCACATTTAATTATTTTTTCATGTTGTATAATTGATTACTAAGTCATATATAATGTTAATTTTTTTCCTCTCTGTCTGTCCGAACGGATTTAGCTCTAAAACCACTTAACGTATTGACATCAAATTTACACAGTATATAGATGATAACCCCAGGACCAATTTAGTCTTTGATTCATCGATATATCTCAAACGGTTCCGTAAGAAATGATGATCAGGGATGTAAATAGGTACTGGATTAAGCTTTTCTTTGCATTACTGCATAAAAAAGCATTGTTAAAAAAAATTCCCGTCATTTCTCTTTCCTTTTTTGTCTACGGGCTGTCCTCCTTTCCTTCCAAAAAGCCGTAGTGGCCCAGTGGCTAGAGTTATTCAAAGTGGGGCCGCAGTGACCTAGTTGATATATATATATATATATATATATATATATATATATATATATATATATATAGGGGCCACAGTAGCTCGGTGGCTATAGCATGCAGTAGTGGGGCCGCAGCTGGTCAGGGGCTAGAGCACCCAATAGTTGAGCCGCAGTATCTCAGTGTCTAGAGTACCCAAAAAGGGGGCCGTAGTAGTTCAGTGGCTGGAGAACCCAATAAAAAACGTGGCTAGATCAATTCAAAGTCCTAAATATCATTCTAAAATAAAACATGTGAGAAGCGATGGAAGGGTGTAATTTAATAACTACATTAAACCTGAAAGAAGAAATATTACTATTTTATACATAAAAACTTTACTAAACTATGGTGGGCTTAATTTTAATTACATTACAAAAACATAATGCGAACGAAGTCGCACGGGTCAGCTAGTAATCTATAATTAAAATATTAGTAAAAGTTCAAATTAATTAAAAAATAAGGTACTTATTTTTACGTTAACAAGTATGAAATGCTTGCGATAAATGACATATTTAGGATACAACCAAGCATGTCATACATTGGTTAATTTTGCAAAGGTTTGTTTCAAAATGTGTCAAGAAGCCGTGAATAAACTATAGTCGTAGCGAAGATAAGGCTGGGATTGTGATGTCTTCACGTTACACGTCCACGTAAGCCGGCGACACGTTGTCGAGTCCGCCATTTTACATCACTGGGACGCTACTCCCTCAGCGCGGGGGTAGGTCGGCTCCTTGTGAGGAACCTTGGCCACCCAGTTAGTTGTCAGTTAGCTTGCGGAGGCGAGGAGAAGCTAACCCCCTCCCCCCTCCGCACCCATCAAACTTACTTCAAGCTGCAAAGCAACATTATTGTACAGGATTCCCAGGGTAGCGCCTGGGAGCTGTTTCCATAACTGAATTTTACTCTCTTTTTCCCTGCCTGTACGGGATAAAAGAGAGTGGTGAAGCGTTGTCGAGTTAGTTTCGAGGTGATGGGAAAGCTTGCCAATATCTAGATCTTGCTTGATACGTGAATTTGCACCACGGGATCTCGCTGGCCAATCACAATAGGGACTAATTTGTGTTCGTCTTTACTTTGTATCGTTTTTTTTATCTTCGCGACGTTTACTCACATTTTTAATTAATGTAGCGCATGCATAGCTTTCTCTCGGAAATAAGGACGAAAGAGTAATAGAAGTTAGGCTAGGATTATTTCTTAACTCGTTAATATACAGCGAGCTTTACATTACCGCATTGTGTTTCTCAGAGGTGTCAAAACGCTTTGCATGAAAGCAAGAATGTTTACTAGAGGCTATTCACGATAAAGTGAACACTTTTGAAAGCCCTCCCATTTTCAAATAGTAGTGAATAAATATATTTTATTTTAGTCTTAAAAGTTAACTTACGAGTGCCGTACACACTGTGTTTATTACATATATGTCAACATTTATTTTAAAATGTTGTTAAGGGATACAAAAGGCTGAAAGAAAAATGTAAATAGGGTCTCAAAAGGGCTCACTTTATCGTGAACAGCCTATACCATTAAATTTGCAATTTTTAGTAAGCCTTGTTCATGAAAAACTATTTGATTTTCTTAGCAGATTAAAGCTGTTACATGATAGCGGCAACGAGATACAAGGGACGTAAGATAAAGGGTCGAATGACAGGCGAGCGATAAACAAAAAAACGCGTATCTGTTACAATAAGCGAGCCGACACGACAATTCTTTCGCGGTGCTTGCTGCTGACCGTGGTTGTATTGAGTTTCTGCATTTATCTGAAGAATTTTCTAGTGGTTGCTGTGCCCTGGTTTCTCTCAGCATGACTCGGGGTGCGTTAAATTTGCCGGGTCAAGGCCAACTAGAATAAAAGAGCGACGTGCATCCGAGCCAAAAGTTGACGAGTGAATGAGTGGCTGGAGTTTTAGCGATGGACGAAGAGCGAAATGAGCTGCGAGATAAGTGACCAGCGGGAGGAAAATCTGCGACTGCGAGCATCTGCGCAATGAAGAGTGCGACTGGCAGGCTGGACCATTGGACTTGGTGCGGGATTGTGAGACACTACAAATTGATACGAGCTTGCAACCAGGCGATCGCATTCTCACAAACATAACACCGGTAATTGGGACTCGAGCCGAGCGCCAGACAGCATAAGGTACCCTCTCCAAGTGAGCGGAAGGCCTTGGAGTTTGTTAGTCAACATGCACCCTATATTAAGGCGGGAAGCGCGTGGACAGGGTCTTTTGTTCTTGTTTGCTGAGATGAAGACGTAATACGTACACAGACATCGGCTTTCAGAGCCATGATTCAGGTTAAGACGTTCTATTCAAAGAGCATCCAAGCTAAATAATGTTCTGTGGCTTACTTAAATTATATTTTAATGTGCTGGTCATGGGAAAGAACTCGCACTTACGAAGAGGGTTGTTGAGTGCGTTCAAGACGACAGAAAAGGAATTTCAGAGCACAGCTGAAAAAGGCTTTTAAAGCGGTATGTCTCAACATAATACGCGTCAGGTAATTTCAAAAATACTAGAGGACTTTGCATTGAACCTTGTCACAGACTTCCCACTAATAATGTTGGCGTCGCCGCTTTAAGGCCAGGCTGCACAAATCACGGTCGTATAGGGAACCAAATGCTAAGTTCGGACAAAAATCTCTCAGTCGTTTATTGTGATAGTGTTTTCAACTTAGGGCTTTGTTTTTGTTTAAGACTGAACTCATCTAAATTTGTAAACCTCCCAAATTTTTTTTTTGGTTCAAATGTACGTTTTCATTATTAATAAAATTGGGACACTTTATACATAATTAAAAAGTGCATTATATTTTAAAGGCTAAACATTGAATGGTTTACTAATGTAGATCCGTTTAATCTTAAACAAAAAAAAAAGCCTTATTTTAAAACGCTATCACAAAAAAAACCACTGACAGATCTTTGTCCGAATTTATCCTTTGGTTCCCTATACGCCCGTGATTTGTGAAGCCTGGCCTTAATTTCCGTAAGTACACTCAGCACGACGAGAATACTGTACGCAAGTAATATTTGATCATAGAAAATTGTAAATTTCCTAGTTATTTAATACCTTTGTATCAAATTTTCACTGGGTGATATTTCCTGCTTGCAAAAGAAGACAGAAAGTTATCGATAAAATGTAACACAAAAATATTTCAACAACTCGTAAACTGCAGATTTTCCATAATCGTGCATTATTAGTAATTAATCTTAATCCGGAGTGATGACACGAGCACGAAGAATTCCTGCAAAAAGAGGTGAAGCCGGAGCCTTAGTGGCGATGGCGCACTTGATGCGATAACAGTGTAGCCGTTATCGGATTATAGCCAATTTTGGTGAACCCCCCCGCCCCACTCCCCTGCTGCCCCTGGTGTAGGGGGTGGCTTTCCTCTGGCGCAAACCTGTCGGCTTCTTGCCTGGGCGTCTCCATTCTTCGGCCCGAGCCTTTTCCTTTTGTCTCAGTGCCTGGTGCCGCTGCGGCGCCACCCGTTACAAGCCTCCGTCTCAGCTGGGGATCCCGGGACAATAGGGATACAATATCTGTCCCGTGGCGCCCAGCGCTGTGCACCTCGCGCGAGGGCGCGCGCCGAGAATCCGCAAGAAGTCGGGAGGGCGCGCGCACACAAGCAGGGGCCAGTCGCGTTTAGACGGAGGGGCACACAATCACGGGCCTGTTCGCACCGAACTTCTATGCGCTGTCCTCGGTAAAGTAAGCGCCAAATCGAAATTCGGGAAAAAGGAAAAAAATATATATGTATATTGCCCATAGTTGTAGGTGGTTCACGGTAAACTGAGCACTTTTGAAAGCCCTGCTTAAGATCCACTTGTATGCACGTTGTGTATTCTTCCGCCTGTAAAATTAAACACTGCCATGGGCCTCATCACTTTATTGATATATACGTCGGTTAAGAGAACATATGAAATTATTAGACAATTATGTATTTTACAAGTATGCATTAAGAAAAAAAGAGGAACGAAATAAATCATTGTAAGTTATCAGATATATTTACCTATAGGCTGTTTACGGTAAAGTAAACACTTTTGAGGCGCTAGTAACTTTTTCCTGTCAGCCATTATTTATCCTTCAACCACATTTTATTTAAAATCAATAGTGCCATGAAAGTAACGAGAACGGTTTGTATATTCCACCGCACTCGGCAGCTAACGTCTAAGGCTAAAATAAAATATATTTATTAATTATTATTTCACGAGAGGGCTTTAAAAAATCTATCTTTTTGTTTTTGTACTTTATAACACGCGAGATGCGTGAATAAGTCCATTAGGCCGATGACAATATAAGGGAGAGAATTGGACGACTCTTAACATCGAGGTCTTGAGAGCCAATGACAGGGGGAAACGAGGTGAGTATGGAACAGCGTCAGAATGCAAGGACGGCGGAAACGTGAAGATCCCCGAGAAAACCCGCAGACCGGCGGCATCATCGGGCACGAGCGAGTATTCTGGCCACTACACCACCGCGTGTCGTAAAAGCAATGTTGCCAACACATGCGTACTTATTTTCCTCTCCGAATATCTGGCAACCCTGCCTTAACAGGACCACCTAAACTAATCTAGGGTAAAGGCTGTTCACGGTAAAGTGAGCACTTTTGACGCCCTAGTTACTTTTTCGTTTCAGTCATATTTAATCTAACGACCTTTTTGAATAAATATTGCCATGCGAGTAATAAACACAGTGTGTATATTCCACAATTATCGGAAGTTAACGTCTAAAGATTAAACAAAATATATTTATATTGACTATTGTTCCAAATGAGAGGGCGTTCAAAAGTGCTCAATTTACAGTGAATAGCCTATAGCTAGTGGGCGAATGTGTGGATAGTTTCACACGAGCATGAAGCTGGATTCACAACCTCCATGTAACGTTTGTACGTTCGATCATGGCTAGCATTCACACAGAAACGTAAACTTTGCGAAAGTAGACTGACGCACACTCTGGCGACGGATGTTGTCAACAACATTTTCGCGCTGGATTTGTTTCGTTAAGCTAGAGTCACAATATCACGACGAAATCTGCTCTACAAGTGCGTTGGTCGGCTGTTAGAAAAAAGCTAAAACGGGGAGTAATTTTTATAATATCCAATATTTACTTTTCAAAACTCGCGATAAACGAATGATTATTTTGCTTTTGACAATGTTTGAATTTATACGAGAGATAAAAAGTATTTAGAAAGAAACCGGAACGTTATTTTGGCGGCAAGTTAGATTATTATTTTCTACAGTAGATAAATGCTCTCGAAAGTTAGTTTTCTTATGTTGTATTTACTTTTTTGCGCGCTCCGACGAGATCGAAAGTAGAAATAGAAACTACTTTTGTCGGGCTGTCGGGGCTGCAATTTTGTCGGACTGACGTCACAGTGACCTCGCTTTTCATTGGCTGCTATTCATATTTCGTTGTGTCGAGGTTGTCGTGTCGGGTTCGTCGGGGTATTGTGACTCCAGCTTTAGTGGAATCTGTGAGACGATTTCAAATTATTGAACGTTTAACCTAGCCCAAATCAAATTATTTATAAAATACGGTAATTGTTTAAATGTACTGCAATGTTTATTGGCTTTCGAAATTGACAACTCTGCTTGGATGGAACAGTTCCAGCACTCCGGGGCACGTTCTTAGATGGATTCACAACATGCGTGACGTACGTAAAACAGTTGAAAGTTGAGCCACTCTGTTCGTTTACCCACGTGAAGGCTGTTCACGATAAAGTGAGCACTTTTGAAATCAACCTTAGAAAAAAGACACCGCTCCTACCTGCACATATTTTAACGGGTGCACTGTGTGACGTGCGCCCAGTAAAGTTGGTAACGATGGATGGGAAGTAGTTTCATATCTTAACATCGAATAAAAAGTGTTAGGTTACCATTAGTGGCAAATTTAATTGTTTTTCTCGCTGTCTGTTTTTTTTTTTTTAATTCATCGAAGTGTAAAAATGACCATATTTGTAAAATATTTACTTTTATGGTAATTCCACAGTTTCACCTGACCCGACACATGAATAAAGTGATGAGGTGCATGGCAATGTTAATTTTACATAAGGCGGAAGAATACAGGACGTGGATGGAAATAGATCTTAAGCAGGGCTTTCTGAAGTGCTCATTTTACCGCAGCCTATACGTACGTACTGTAATGTTTTTTAAAATGTTTTTATACTGGTGTCTATAGACTACGGGAGGTTTGAACTGAAGTTAATTGTGAAGACAGGACAAATATTTAATACAATTTCTAGGAGTTACAGTAAATATAAGGTATTAACGAGGGAGGTCCTAATCAACTACAGTATATGACTAACCTGAATGATACAGTCGCCGGAGGCTGAGTGTTGAGTCGGAAGGCGGCGAGCGACACGCCAAGCTGCATCTTGATGGCTACATCTCGGCGTGGGTCCACACACAGACCCCCGTACAAAGTGTTGCCAAGTATTATATAGTTTCTGGTGGCGTGATTGTCCCAAATACCGTGCCGCCGGGAGGGGAGCTCCGCTGGTGATTCGCTGATATGTTTAATAAACTATTGTTGCTGTAATGATGTTTTGGATTCTTCGCCTGGCCTGGGTACTGACGCGTCACTTGTCCGCCTGTACTGAATCATAACAGTACGCTAAGTGTGGTTGTGCATGCATGTATACGATGTGGTGGACTTGTACGTACGTACGTACGCACGCCACGTGGAGGTGTGAATCCAGCTTACGCAGTGGCAGCAGCCACATTTATTCACAGGCGCTCTACATCGGGCTGTCAGCTCATCATCGTGTTATCAGTTGACCTTAACATCACCTCATAAACTGTTAGAAAGAGGGAAGATAGGAAGGATTATATTAAATAAGAAGAATAGTTAAGTTAAATTGTACACAGTTACTTTACTGTGTAATAAGATAGGATCACAATGCCATTGTAATTAATTGCCTGGCCAACTATGGATAGAAGGAGAAGGTTCTTGGGTAAAGTTAGGAAACTGAGAGACGTATAAAAGGAGTAGCTTTCACCATTGTCTCTCTCCGGGACTCGCCGCCCCGACTTTCTAGTACTGGACCCACCAGTTGGCTGCTCCGATGATCTGTCGCCGACTGCACCCTTGGCTGGCCTAGGGATGTTGGGAAAATATCGATATATCGAAATGGCGATATTTTTCCAACGATATATCGATATATATCACCGATATTATTTGAGGATATTTTTTCGATATCAATATTTTTCTGCGATATTTATCGGCGATATTTTTTTTGACTTCTAGAACCTAAAACGGTAATACCCTTAAAAAAAAAAAAAAAAAAGTACCAGGATTCGCATCCAACACTCGTCATACGTACATTTCTGTGAAGGAAAAAGATTTTTTGTCTACAATTCCTGATAAGTACTGGCTTATGTAAATATTTTGAAAAACATACAGTTTCCTTAAACTTTTTAACCAGTACCAAGTTGTTTCTGTTTACAAAAATATTGTTTTTTTTTTTTTTTTTAATAACCTGTTCCATGCAAACGAATAATTTATACAAGTGGGGTTTACTTGTTTCATTTGGTGTAAGATTATGTTTGTTTAGTAATAAGTCTGTTGTAATTCCAGGTGAAGGTTTTATTACATTATCATATTGTGAATGTAATTTAAGTTGTAGTGATAACGTATAACAAGGACAAAGATATTAATAAGAATTTTTTTTTAAATATAATAAGTTACACAAATATCCAAGATATCTGTTGCAATAAATATATTCGACCTTACTAAAATTTTGGTTTAGTGCCTATAATTCATTACTTCATAAATCGGTATACTGTTTGAAGTTTTTTTTATCAAATGTGCTTTCATTAATTTTACTTGTGAAGTTGGCAAGAGAGAATAATTAGTTTCTAGATTCTTTTCCATGTGTGGCTAACGGAATTGCAAACAAACTATAATTTTATTGTTATATACTTATTAAATTATATTAAATACACTAAAAGAGCCATATTTTATTTAAAAATAATCATTTAGAACAGCAATTGTAATAAAAATTCGAATTATTCAAGCTGGTTTTAGACGTACCCCTTTATTTTTGGGGGAAAAAAATCTTTGAAGTCCACCGATATATCGATATTTTTTCCCCGAGATATCAAAGCCCGATATTGATATATTAAAAAATATATCGTTTTGATGTATATCAATATATTTTTCCGGTATCAACATCCCTAGGCTGGCTCCATGGCTCCCTTGACACTTCTCACCCCACCACGCGTGCTCGTTTGCGACGTGTCTTTCTATTGGTTCCTGCTGTGCACCGAAGGGGAATTTCCCAGTAGTTGTTTAGTATTCTGAAGAAACTTCATGAGGTTTGCCGGACCCACATTTTCTGATTAGCCTCGCGCATTTCTTGGTTAGTTTGCTGATAGCAGAAGTGGCTCGTTATTTTGAATCTGTGTCCTGTGAATCTCCTCGTGGCCTGCTTTCCAGCTCATCTCCAGTCTTCTAAAACCGCGTGCACAGCGGGATGCTATCGTAGCAGTCGGCAAGTCCAGTAAGGCAGCAGTGGCAAGCTACAGATAAATAGTTTTGCAGGTGTGTGAATTTAGTACGTTGGATTTCTTATTTGGGCCGTAGTGGACGCGAAGGTAACTTAGTGCCGCCCCCCCCCCCCCCCCCATCATACCCGAAAGAAATCCCGTTAGAAATACTTCTCGTCCCTTTTCACGATGAGAACCGGACTTGAAAATGTCCCCCCACTTCTCTCCCGTGGAACTCATCAGCGCCGCCGGGTAAAGGGTTTTCTGTTTCCTTCATCCCTTTGCTGATCCGGCCCTCAAGACTAGCAATTTTCTTTACCGCGTGTGAAAACGTATCCAGTCTAGTTTACCGTGGCTACTCTCTTCTCCTTAGGCCCGGTGCTCTATGTTCCTTCGACTTTCTAGCGGTAGAAGTGGCTAGAGAAATAGGGATTTTTTTTTTTTTTGTGAAATTTCTCAGCGTTGCTCCCGAACGTAGAAGGGCCCGTGTTAGACGCCAACGCGTGCGCACGGTGTGGTTTGATATGTGATGTTGATGAGAAGCGAGATCGTAAAAATTGCGCGTCACTTGCGATACCGGCAGAGAGTTCGAAAATCGTTTTTTTTTTTTTTCTCTCGAAGGGTTGGATATGAAAAGCGGAAGACTTCATTATTTCGCGCGAGTTGACGTTCCCTGGCTTCATCAGCTTTTTTTTGCAGTAAGTATTCCGGGGAATCTATTTTCATAAAGGTATTTTGAACTTCGTAACAGCGAGACTTCATTCCTTGAATGTGCCCCTCTTAAGGTAGTGCATTCTAATTCTCTGTATTCTTAGGTATAAAGATTCCTCCATCGCGACTGCAGTCTTATCTGAATGACGCGCAGAAATTGCACACACACTCGGCACAAAAGTGTCGAGTAATTTGGTTAAAGAAACTGTCATTTTATGACAAATTTCGAACTCCTAACACTTTACCAATATACGTTATAATACTTAACTACTAGAACGAATCAAAGTTCCGAGATATTTACAATGAATGCTCTTTATGTGTAGTAAGTTTAATTGTTTATTAAAGCTAAAAAAAAAAAAAAAATAGTTGATTGAATTGAAAAAGTTATTTACGTGTAAACAATAAATGCTAGAGCCAGTTGATACTGAGCTAGTGAGACTAAGCTAGTTTTGCTACGTCACTTTTGACAGGTATCAGGTTATTAATTCAGCGAGGGCATTAATGACAGAGATTGTTACGTCATTTGCGTGTTCGTTGTCTTGAAACTATTTAATTATACAAACTTAACTCGTCATCTTAAATTTTACTACAGTTTTCCCGTACATGCGAGGATTTTTTTTCCTATTCTCTTACGCTGAACAAGTATTGTGCATTGTAAGTAGTGTTATATAAAGTCCTAAGTATGCCGACTCAACTCGCATCATTTCAGAATCATGTTCTATGAATTAACACGTGGAAGTTATATAAAGAAATGGTGCTTTATTTTTCGTATTTTATTCAGTAGGTTTGTACTCCTGTAAACTGTTATTAATGATATTTTAAAATTTAATTTACTACCAACACTTAACTTTTTTTGTGTGTAAAATCACTGTAGTGCAGTTGCAAACGCACTGGCCTACTTTTGCAAGGAATGATGGTTCGTCCCCTAATATTCGCCAAAGTTGATGATTTTTTTTCCCCTTCAGATTCTGAGTTTGGGAGAGCTACCGGAAGGTTTCCCCACTTGTTACTGATACGTAATGGTTTCCAAATAGTCAGTGAATGTATGGAATTTCGCAAATTCTCCGAAATATTTCGCCCGTGCAATTTTTACTCCAGATCGAGGTAACGTCGCCTTACACGCAGAGAAAATTTTGTTTCCCGTAAAAGGTTTGTGAATATTATTTTACAGTGCTATGTTTGACAGTGTCTTTAGAACATCCAGATAATTGAAGTCTTACATTAACAGCGATGACGAAAGGGAATTATTGCCTGAGACAAGTCTCCATTTGAAGAGTGGTGTGCATTTTCAACACACGATTTCTACTTGGTTCTTAATCCTTTTCAAGATCCTTTCTTTCGAAGTCCACTGAAAATATTTTAGATCTGGGAAGGAGGAGGTTACCAACAAAAGAGAAGATAAAATTGTATTGGTAGAAGAAAAAACTTGCGCAGGTAGGTTATACTTTATGAAGATAGAATGGTTTCTTCGCAAGAAATCCGAGCTACGTGTCGATTAATTTACAGACGCCATAAGCATGGGCAAAAGGAAGATGGAGAGGGCCACGGAATGATCCTGTTTGTGGGTAAAATGTAAATATCGGAACTGCTCGGGATTCCTTGTATTTGTGTTTTCTGAGAGAGCGCCACCAAAATGACGCCTTCCTCTACAGACAGCTGAGAAAAAGTGCACAAGACATGGTGCTCTAAAAGGACGTTTCGTTCTTGAGTAAAACTGCAACATTGCGAAACTAACATGCACTGTATTGTACCTAGACGACGAGAGCGAAAATAGATTGTTATAACCGTGGTTGGGAATTACTAGACTAGTTTTAGAAACGTGGATGTTTACTCGACTGAAAGGGCCGCGGTGGCTAAGCGGTTAGATTGCCCGCCTCCCACCAAGGCGAGCCACCGTGGTTCCATCCAATCCTTGGCCGGATCATCCCGGATTTTCACGAGTGGGAATCGTGCCGCACGATGTCTCTGGTCGGCGGGATTTCTCGGGAAGCTCCCGTTTGCCCCGCTCTTGCATTCCGGCGATGCTCCAGTCTCGCCTCATTTCACCCTCATCGGCTCTCAAGACCTGGTTGTTAAGAGCCCGCCCAAATCTCTCAACTCGCAACTCGGATTCCAGCGTTATCGCAAATTCGGTCATTTTCGCGAGGCCGTCTGTTACAGGATATACATTCAGGCTATGAATACAGTTATCGGAGACAGTGTAAGGAACTTTGGACGTGAGACCCCGGACTGGAAGAGAAGTAATCAATCGTGCCAGTAATGGACGCCGTAGAGTGGCGAGGTCCAATATTTGTGCTCCTCGAAAGGTTCCCATTTATCTGTCCTCACAAAAACCTACCCGATTTCCCCTTTCCGATAGTAACTTTAAACACGATTCAGCTCAATAGAACGATTAAACGATCGTCCCCTGCAAGTTTCGTTCTTATTCAGCGACTTCTCTGCAAACAGAGATAAAAGTTAACTATGGTTCGCTGTTTAATGGGCATGGGAAACCAACAATAATTAATTTAACGTTGGCAATGCATTATAACGTTGAATGTGTAACGTTTAAATTAGCGACACATTTAATATTGATTTCGTTTCATAGGCTATGCAGTATTGTGAGAATTAGAGTAATAACTTATTTGTTTAACACTTTCACGTTGTCACGTGGACGATCCTACGCATGAATATCAGTGACAAGCCCCGTGAAAAGTTAGTTTTCTCTTACGTCGGAAGGATACGTAATAATGTATGTAAAAAAAAGGGACTGCAGAACTTCCAAAAGTTCTCAGTTTTACCGTAAACCATGACATGAATATTCAGTTTTACTCCACATTGTTAATGAAACGAGAACACATGCATCATGACGTTTATTAAATATAGTTTGGTACTGTTTTGATTAAGCTTGCTTGGATACAAGGGCGGTCGGAACTTTTTTCGGGCAAGTGGTGACAAGCTCTTGTGGAGAATTTTAGCGCCTTTCAGTTATGTCGGTATATACAGTCACACATTGCTTCCTGTTCAATATATTTCAGTTCAAAATACTTATACCATTGCTTTGTGATATTATTATTGACCTCCAATTTTAGTAAATCTACATAGAGTACGAAACTTAATATGCTTAATTTTTTTGGAGTACCCTCGTGAGGTATTTGGCTCCTACCTAGTAAGACTTGGATGGCTTTTCACGACTGGGGGGGGGGGGGGAGGAGGGGCGACTTCTCCGACGCCCCTACTTGGGCATCATTTACGAAGATCTGGTGCTAACCTATGCAAAAAAAATACGTTCAAGCATAGATAAAGTTACCAAAGCAAATGTTTCATATATTAATAGCACGTAAATTTCAACATTTTGTGTAACGTAATGTTATAAGCTTGCAATCAGGCGATCGCATTCTCACAAACATAACACCGATGGTTTGGACACGAGCCTAGGGCCCGAACCACAGCACAAGGAACCCCCGCCAATGGAGCGGAAGTGCTGTGGACAGGGTCTTTTGTTTTTGTCCTTGGTCTCGGAGACGAAGACACCATGAGATGGTGTGTGCCGACCGCCATAATACGTCCACAGACATCAGCCTTTGGAGTCACGATTCAGGTAAAGGCGTTCTTTTTAAATAGCATCCAAACTAAATAATGTCCCGTGGCTTACTTCAATTACATTTAACTCTTGCTATTTCTCTGTGCTCCTCCGATTGAACTTATACTTCATGTAACGAGTTGTAACATTATGTAAATACGACAAATTGCAAGCCTACTTGATTCACTCTGTTTCTGAGTTCTGCGCATCCCCAAATTATAAAATGTACAATTAAAAATGAGCATAAAATTGTAACAACATGGCGGTTAATTAGTTTTACCCCTACTTTCGATTGCAACTGAAACATTTTGGTCTGGCTTCGCAGAAACTAGGACGCAAATATTAAACGTAAAAATTGATTTTAAAGGTATAGTCTAAAAGTAAAATTTAACTTTTTGTGTTACAGTGTTACCTTATGTTATATTTATGTTGGTGCATGTTTTATCTTACTGACGAACCTTTAAGTACGAAACTAAACGATCTACACCGGCATATAATTTATCCGATGTAAAAAAAAAATAGTTCGTTTTCACGGCAGTCGTTAACTGTAGTGTGCCTAGCTTGCGAATTATTCACTTTTTGTTACAAACATCGTCTTAGTCAAAATTGTAACTTCGATGTGCCAAATAAATTTATTGAAAACGTAAACAAAACATCGCCACTGAATATATTTTAATTTAAAAACTTTAAATTAAATTTTAAAATAACTGAGCCGTATTTTAAATCGGCCACGATTGTTAGTTTAGATACGGTTCTGTTGCTTTTATTGAAGTCAGTGGGAAACCACTGATTTGCAGTGAAATTAAACTACTCTAATCAGTGAAAATGGCTCCATTCAGAATCAGTGGAAAAACCACTGATTGTTCCAGTGAAAAAAATTCACCGATCGAATTAGTGACGTGAAACAATTTCACTGATTGAATAAGTGACGGCCGACTGCAGTGGCGAATTAAATATTGCTTTTATTGAACTTAGGCAAATAATTACGTAAAATAAACATATTTACGATATTTTACAATTAATAGTGTGCAAATTACCTTAATTTAAAAAAAGTTTCGCAGTGGCCGGGACTGAACACGTGTACCCTTAATCTCTAGGCCATTGCCTTACCATTTTTTTTTGACGTTGTTGTGATATTTTTGACGTTGACGAAGCTCTAGTGAGACCGACTTGTTGACCATCTGAGCTACCACGTCAAGTTATACGGGTGCAATCTCTTCACCACATTAGATGCAGTTAAAACCTTCAAACAGAGCGCTGTGACGATTGTATGGAATCGAAATGAAAGACGTAAAAGCGGAATGAAAGGCTGTGTGTTCATATTACCTTGTAAAATGACATTTTGAAAGATGAAACACGTTTTAAAAAGTATTTTGTATTAGTTTTATTCGTTTATTCGCTGTTACTTCACTTGATACGTACCGTTTAACAGTCATTTTTAAACGATATTTTTACACGCAGTTTCACTGATACATCAGTCAAAATTAATTAGAGACGGAGCAAGTTGCTCAGATGTTTCACTGATCCATCAGTCATAAAATAAACCACTGAGAAAACAGTGGAAAAAATTACTGACGAATCAATTTGAAATGTCACCGAATCAGTCAGTTAAGGAAATTGGCATTTTTTCACTGGTTCATCAGTTAGATTCACTGAAGTGACTGTTGTATCAGTCAGATACGTTTGACTGATTGAAACAGTGAAATTCTCACTGATTCAAGATTTAGAGTTAATGTGGCGCTTATAAAAGACATCAGTGAAATGTATGAAGTGCGGTTTGAAATTAAACAAAATCGCATAATCAGTTGTCGGAGGGGTTGATGAATATGAAGTCTAATTTAAAAAATATTTTTTTAAAAAGTAAAAGCAACACATTCGTTTTTTTTTTTTTTTTTTCCTAATTATCTTTCGTCATGTTTTTCACGCACTAATTGAGATTACCAAGAGTATTTTCTTTCAAGTTTCTTGTGTATTCATTCATTCGTACACATAAGAATGAATAAACGAAAATGCTACGTACAAGTACAGAATTGTTGAATGGGTTATGTCAATAACAGGTACGCCAACAATCACGTTCAATGTAGCGTTCAGTAGGCCTAATATGGTGTTTTCTATCAGTTTTTGTTTTGATGATTTAATCCATTTTTGGGCTTGTGCTCGACCAACCGAGCAGAACGAGTTGTTGCAGGAGATAATGTGTTAATTAATTATTTGTTTGTGATCGCGTTCATGACTGAAAATGATCGTTTGCAAACGTATGAGGTAACCTAACCTAAAACAGTATCTAAATACTAAATCACGTAAAGCTGGGCTCACGACCATCAGTCGCCCGTCAGTCAGACGTCCGTCTGTTTTTTTTTTTTTTTTCGCATGTCAGTTGAAAGCGACTCGACAATCCGTCGTCCGCTAATCCTTCCTGTCCGGCAAAATTTCAGCGGGACAACTTAACATCGCGATTTCTCTTTCGTTGAGGGTGTATTTTGGTTGAAAAAAAAAACGTTTTCAAGAGAGAAACATTTTGGGAAAATAATTTTGTACGTGATAAAAATTTATTGGCTTCTGAATTATTGTGTACGCTTTAAATTCCTGCATTTGCCACCAATAAACCCCTTGCATTTTATTTAAAAATGCGTATTCGCATGTATGGCGGTGGCCCATCCGTCGGTCAGTCGAATGTTAAATTCTGAGATATATTTGACCGATTGACGGATAGAAAAAAAAAGTGGCCCTGCGATTGGTCGAAAGATCACGTGACCGTTTGACGGACGGGCGGCTGACGGATGCGGCAGATGGTCGTGAGTCCACCTTGGCAAATTGTTGGGTTAGGCACAAGTTTCCAAAATTCTGCCATTCAGTAGCCAACGCACACAACTAAGAATTAATTCCCCTTCCTCTGTCTCGTCCAAACACAAATCGCAGAAATGTCGACGAGTAATTGTTATACGATTTCTGTATTTCGACTTGGCTTTTTTACGAGTATAGGCCGACATTGTGTTAAGTTTTCTTTTATTTTTTTTTTTTTACATTAAACGCGTACAATTTCACCATAACCACGCCACACAACATTTTTTTTTTTTTTTAATGCACGCAATCGATTGATCTTGTTGAGAGCTGTCGATTGAAAATCAAACGAGTGTCGTAGCTTTTCCTAGTCAAAAGTTATAATACGCGGAAGTCATGAGACGCGGCTAAACGAACTCAAAATTGCGCCCCCCCCCCCCTTCCCAATTCGCCGTGCGCGATGCTTCGCAGTCCTCATTCGACGTAACATATTCGTTGTTCCTTTAGCAATCGAAATTTCGGGTGATGGAAATCTAATATCCAACATTACACAGTATCTTAATATTACCCTGATTTCAAAGTATGTAACGGTTCTCACAGTCTCTCTTTCGCCACGACGTCGATTTCGCGGCTCGCAGGCGTATGTCCCACTCTCTCTTAAGTATGGTTCATTTATTCTGTGTCTGCTATGCATGTTATGACCTTTATTAATTTAGGGTGTGAAAAAAAAACACACTGTCTCAAATACGTATTCTGTGTTTCCTTCCTGAATATCTGTACTGTTAAAAATTACCGTATATTTACCGGAAACGTACTGTAAATTACGGAAACGCAATCTGCAATTACAAAAAAAAAAAAAAAAAATCTTAGTTGAGCGTAAATACGAATACAGAAAGTCAGTATTTTCTGTAGTTTCGGGTTTCAGGAACGAACATTGCCGTGTCCAAGCGAAGCTTTGTTTACCACTGTAACAAAATTATCGTTTCTGGGGTACACTGAGAGAAAAATCGAACAAAGCATCTGTTTGTATAGGGCCAAATATATATTTAATCTCCCTAACAAAATATATTGTTAAGTGGACAAAGTTTGAAAAGGAACAAAATAACTTTGGTTCGTCTAACAGAATATATGTTTTAATAAACAAAATTAATGTATTGCACCAAAAAAAAAAAATTAGACTGTCAACTAAATATTTTGTTGAATCTACTGTATGTATTTGTTTGGCCACTCATTTGACTACCTTCGTTCGAAAATACAGCTCGAGAGTTTGTATTTTTTGTGGCAACTAGGATAGTGACTCTGTTTGTTAGTGCATCTATTGATGCTTAACAATTATATAACCGCATTAATAAAACAATGCAACAAGAAACTGACAAGTAAAGCTGTAAAACTTGAAATATTTGTTTGCACACGTTGCTTAATATTTGCACTATATCTATTTAAAAACTTTCCGGCGTCATCAGTTGTCACATTAGCTGAGATTTGGTATTACTAAGGCGTAGCGCTCGGACGCAGGTGAGCTAGGTCGAAACTCGGTCGAAATTATAATTTTTTTTTTTATATCGGCCCAAAGTGTTTAATGTACGTGTAGTCAAACAAGTTTTTAGTTGCACCAATCAAATCTTATAGTTTGGGGCAATCAAATGAGAACAACAAAATAATTTTCTTTCAGCAACGAAATATTTCATTGCCCCTATAAAAACAAATCATTTTGTTTGATTCATCGAAACCTTTTTCTCATTGTAGTTGGGTTAGTAGGCCTTAGTGGAGTGGATAACTCCACTAAGGCCTACATATTCTCTAAACCATAAAAAAAAAGTAGCATCAGGTGTCTAGCATTTAGCAACACTTAAAATACGCTGACTTTAATAGAAACTGAAAATTTCACTGACGTGACTGCACTAGAAATACCAACGTTATTCCGAAGACAATATAACTGTTGTAGGCGAGTTGTTGTATCCGTGACTTTAATGCAGGGACCGTGAGTGGTTTTGTACGTATCTGATGCGTAAATTTCGAGCTACAGCGCTTTGAAAAAAAAGCAGTTTTCAGCCGTTTTGCAATATTCTGAAATGGTGTTGTTAACGTGCGTGGCAATCTAAAAGTACTCGACAGCCCTCGCCTGAAATGTGTGCGCACATGGGACGCGCGTGTAGTAGTTTCGTGGAGACACGTGTATTTCAAACACGCAGTTCAAACGAAAGGCAGGCGGGAGCCTTAATGTGTGACTGAACGGGTTAAGCGGCCCGTTTCACTTCTGCATTGTAGCGTATTCTGTACCTCCGCGGCGAGCTCCTTCGCTTTCGGAACCGGGCATACTTCATTAGGTTAATTGGGTTGGGGAATTAGCGAACTTGGGGAAGATATCTTTAACAGTTGCGAAAACTCCCGGAAGTGTAAGGGAAGGAAAGCGGGGGAGATGTTTAACAGTGGCGTGGCGTACACCAGAGGGCGAAAAACATTTACCTTCGAGAAGGGGGGAGGGGGGGGGGGTGTTACCCGGGTGGGATGTTCTCAGTTTTGGGAGCGGATCGTTTTATTTAAACGGTAAACACTCCGGGGTAAGTTGTTCTTTTCCCGCCCGACGAGATGGCCCGGGTTGTGTACACAAGCAACAAAGAATTCATGCGGGAGGAGGGACTTCCAGGGGCAAGTGCTCTCGAGACGTATTAATTAAAGACATGGATGAAGAGTAAAAGTGTAGGGCGGGGAAGGAGAGCGAAGCTCGCTCGGGAGTTTGAATTCTAGGGGTTGCGCGTGCAGGCCCCTCCCCACCCCATCTTCCGCCACTACGTCGCGTCTCATTTAAATAACAAAAGAATGCGTTCCCGGGCGGCGCGAGGCAAACGGAACATACCGGCCCGGGGGCGCCGTGATTCTTCATTACCCCGCCTCCCCCCTCCCTTTATCATTTCTCCTCAAGCCCTTTCCTCTGCTGCTCTTCCTTCCACGCTCCATCACCCGCGGTGGCCGAGTGGTTAGACTGCTCGCCTCCCAACAAGACGAACCGGTTTTAATCCCCGGCCGGGTCGCTCCCCGGATTTTCGCAAGTGGGGGTCGTGTCGGACGATGCCCGCCCGTCGGCGGGTTTTCTCGGGGTTCTCCCGTTTCCCCCGCTCTCGCATTCCCGCGCTGCTCCGTACTCACGTCGTTTCACCCTCGATGTTAAGAGCCGCCCAAATCTCCCAACAGCTCCACCCACGGTAAGTTGGAATCAGTCCCCGTCATTTTTTAATTTAAAGTTTTTTCCTCATGAGATCTTTTTATAAATGTTTAACGACACTATTTGAACGTGTTCGCGGTGTATTTCTCACACATAACATTTTTGCAGGATAGAAGTTGTGAACTGTGGCTACTCCAGTATAGTATGTCGCATAGCAACACTGGGGCTGGAAAGTATTGCATTTAGCTGTCTCACAGCAACAGGAATGTGTATCATTCGAGACAAGAAATATCATACACAAAATACGACCCTCGCCACAAGATACGACATTAAGAAACATTACACAACATTTGAAGTACAAGATCACTAATATATTGTAAACAGATACTCGGGATAGAGTGGATAACTGGCACAGGACACATAATGACGAATACCCTCTCCAAAGTCAATTACTTGGCAAATTTGCATACATGCGAATAAAATTCCCGGTGTTGAACTCTACTGTACCATAGCTCTCTTCTCTTGCAACAAACTCATTAAAATTGTAACACAACGCCTTAAAACATATTTGTGGACGGAAATACCAAAATGATAGAAACCATAGTTGATGGAAAACAAGTAAATTAACATTAGGTTGACACAATACACATATATTTAACCGAACGAAATCATAATGTGGCAAATGCTGACCATGGGGAAAATCCAATTGCAATTTCTTAGATGACATCTGGTGGCTTGCCAACATTAAATTTTAATTAAAAATCATAATTATTACTGATGCAGAGGAAAGTAATTTTGTGACATACAACATATTTTAACATGCAAGTTTTAATAAAGAAAATATAAAAACTTTACTTTCAGCATTTTGTCTTGAAAAATTTACCACATTTTTCGATTATTGTTTTTACGACTGGCGTGGCAGAAAATGATAGAATGTGGGCTTCTGGGCACTATGTGTACTTTTCACGACAATGCAATGTTCATAAAATTATGAACAGTTAATGTTTCAAAACAAACATATTTGCTACTGAGCTTGGAATGCCACCGAAAATTATTGCTGAATAGGTTAGCCCAATTAAAATAACTGTTTGAAAGTTACCATCTCGTAGTCTTGTGCAGACTGGCTGGAACACTCGAATTTGGGATATGATATTCCGATAGAAATACTCGTTCTATGTGTCTTTAAAATAGAACACATATTTTAAAATAGAAAGTGGAATGAAATGAAAGTCCAAAAAATAAGGGCATCGTGGCTGTTAAGTTTGGAATTGTCACTAGTAATC
Organism: Dryococelus australis; assembly: GCA_029891345.1. Classification (NCBI taxonomy): domain Eukaryota; kingdom Metazoa; phylum Arthropoda; class Insecta; order Phasmatodea; family Phasmatidae; genus Dryococelus; species Dryococelus australis. Next base: position 43,697,067 of record CM057006.1, read on the forward strand.
GGCCTTGTCAGCATGTAGACTGTTTAGAATACTTATTTGTAAACGAAGTTTTTTTTTAAACCAAAACATCCAGGATGTGTATGTTTCCGGCAAATTCAAAATTAGTATTGCCGTGGACCGGATCAGTTCATTCACGCGTCGAATGTTTGAAACTGCAGATTTTTAAAGAACGTAAATATGTTTTTTTTCTTCTAATGCCAGTTCTTGCTCGAAACCGTATTAAACAGCAAGCCAAGTATCTATAATTTTAAATAAAGTGTTTCAGTACGTCACTTTCACACGAAACTACTTTTACTCTCTCGTAGCCAACTTAATTTGGGTTTAGAAATACAGGGCGAGTCCTTTAAAAGACGCCTCGTGGGCTGTATTTCCTCATTCCCTCGTCCCGTTACACACATGTCCCACGGGACCTCTTTTAAAGGACTCACTCTGTATATACAAGCAGGAGCAGGTACATTTTTTTCTGCTGAAGTTGTTTTCAGACATGATTAATTCACCATACACACAGCTAAAATTCAGCACTAATGCTTTAAAAATAAACTTTTTGAATTTTAATGCAACTGTGTAGTAGAAAAACATCCAAATTACACTTTATGAGTTCATAAATCTTGTGTTTGTATGTGCCTTGTAAAATTATGTTAGGGAAATTCATTTATGGTGGAATACCCAAATATAACAAATTTCTGGCTATTAGTGTTCGTTGAAGGGAACAGGTGTTTGCCAACATCAGAAACTACATTAAGTGTAGGCAATCAATCGAAAGGGTGTGGTAAGGAGGAAGTTCAGAAACTGGACTGATATCCCCCCCTCCCCCCTTTTTCTCCGTGACAAAATTTGTTTATTAGTTTACAGTCCGTTTTGTCTCGCACTTGTAACTTCACGTATCGTCTATCTTGCAGACTGTGTACTTTGCTACGGATAAGTACTGCGGTATTGTGCTCAAAGAATAATAGACTAAGTAATGATCATTTATGTTATGAAGAGAGGTTAATCGGGAGCTGTTGGGCGATTCGGCTTTTTTTTTTGGGCGGGGAGGGGGGATAAAAATTAAGGCCCCTCTCCCGCCATCCCACTCCAGAACGTCCGTATGGGACTTGAACCCACGACTTACAGGTTGTCATGTAGTTCTACGGCATGTTCGTGCAATATACGTGTCTCGTAATTTAGCGTAGGGTAATACCTTGCCCAACTCTTACCCTCTCGCAAAAAACTGTTTTATGTTTTATTCGTCTGCCCATCGGTGGTCAGTGTTGGTTTTTTTTTTTTTTTTTTAATGTTGCCACACCTGAAATGTAGCAAACTTTACCGCGAATACCCTTCGCAAACACCTACGAGTATCGGTTTTAAATGATTTCATTTTTAACTAATCCGAGTTCCGTTCTCTCGCCAAAACACAAATACCAGTGTTAACTATAAAATAACTTCGGATTTGGGCGCGACACGAGAACAAAGAGCGGGTAGGATAGGGGAGGGGGGTTAGCCGAATATAAACGCAGCTTTATACGTCCATAAGTTTGAGCTTAACGCTGCCTTTGTTGCAACCCGCATATCCGGACGGTTGTACGGCAAATCTCTACCCCCCCCCCCCCCCCCCCGTCAAACCATTTAAACGTACTACCCCGTCTACGCATGCGCGCTTGCCGGAGGGGGAAATATTGCGTCAGCGTTTCGGCGAGCTGCAGCGAAGTTTGTCAGGGAAGGGGGAGGTTTGTACGTTGGTGCTGTGACAAGCCCCTCCCACTAAACCCGGGGAATTTCAACCCCCACAATTTTCCATGAACTCTCGAAATATGTGAGGCGCGCCGCAGAGTTGCCAACTTCGTGGTTTTTCCCGCCGGATCCGATGATCTCAGAAAATGGTCTGGTGGTACAAATTTCATATTTGCGACACGTCGGAAAAGTTTCCGTGATGGCTGTAAAAAGAATTCGGTGGCAGATCTAGTAATTGGAAGGAACATCGCATTACCACGCTTAAAGTGTCATCAGGATTATTAATTTCGTCGAAATATATTAAGTGCATCCGGAGAGAGCATGCGAACATCTTGATATGCATATTAAATATTTCATTACATGTGGCGTATCTCTTTATAGGTAAAGGCTGTTCACGGTAAAGTGAGCACTTTTAAGGCCCTAGTTTACTTTTTCCTTTCAGTCATGTTTTTCCTTTAACCACCTTTTTTAAATATAAATATCACCATGTAAGTCATGAACACAGTAGGTATATTCCACCATACTCGGAAGTTAAGGTTTACGGCTAAAATAAAACATATTTATTGGCGATTATTCCAAATGACAGAGATTTCAAAGGTGCCCACTTTACCGTGAATAGTCTATAGTCATGTGGACTGTCTCTTGCAGGACTATCGATACTGTTAAGCCCCCATCGTAAACGAAGTTTTGCGAATCTCTACTCTAGTAAAGTACTTGGAAGTCTCCATTTATGTAGCTCATAGAATACTGTGCGTTTTTACGCATTGCTTCAACTTTTGTTTCAATTTCTGTTTCTGACAGTTGTAAAATACGTGGTGATGAGCAGCTGTAACAAACCGTACAAGCTGCAAAAAACAAATATCAAATATATTTTGTCTAAATTTGACATGAAACAAACTTGGTGAATTTTGTATATTTATTTAGAGACTTTCTCTCGAAAAAGTTGGCAACTCTGAACCGCGTATGTCGTTTGTTGCTGCTGCAGGGATGTGCGTAATACGCTCCTGTCAATCCCCCTCCCCCCCTTTTCCAGATCATCGCCCCACCATCATGTCTTTATCCCCTTCCACCGCGTCCTAGCACCATCCCGTTTCGATTACAAACGAAATTAAATTTAAAAACAACGGGTTCCGCTTCCTAGTGATGGGCAGAACGATTTAGTTGGACGAATCGTTTAGTTTGGATCAGTTTTCGTTCAAAAGAATCGTTAATTTCTTTCGTTCCGTTATCTTGTATTGCAGTTCTTTAGTCTTTCTCCTTATTGGACATTCGTTTTCTGTGCTCGTCTTCAGCTCTCTCTCCATTTACACAATATTTATCTGTTATTCTTATATTTAAAACGACTGCCAAAGGAATTTTTTATTTTATTTTCGTGGAAGATTTTGTGTACTACCCGTACACAAAATGAATCATGAACTTCTAAACAACTGTTACAATTTCTCTCTCTCTAGAAATTAAGTGGGATATACCAAGTTCGTTAAGGGATGGAGATCTTAATCAAATAAAATAATTAATTATAATTTCCCTATTTTATTTACAATAACTAAAGAAAAATTCTCTGAACTCAAATTCTCACAATAAATTGAAATCACTTACTGTTCACAAGTAACACCAATTAATACAATTTATAATTACGACAAAGAAATCAATGAAATTAAATAATTAAAGATCCGTCCCAATAGACAGTGTATCAACATATTAAATGATATTATTATTTATGCGTCCATATTTGACAGTTCGAATATTTACAATAAAATCAGTATTACACTTCCATTCAGTCCCACCTCAGTTCAGTCCATGTCCCACCAGTCGCAATGTTCTAAGAGTGCCCCAAGCGCCCTCACGAACAGTAGACTTCACTCGTCGGTTTCACACCCTCTCGTCCATTCAAGCTACGAACACCTCACTCGCTGTCGTTCCGCAATCTCCAGTCGTCGTCCACACATAATTTCGCTCGCGCACACTCGGCCAGTTGGCCTCCATCAAAGACTGCCGGCCGCTGGGTTGCGGCAGTATATATAGTATCTTGGGCCGCCACCTATAATCTTCCCCAATTCGCGTGATGCGTCGTGGAGGGCTGAGGTGCCAGCCAGTCTCAGCAGGACATTCTTGCGTCGTAGCTAAATGTATCGGAAACTCTAGCTGGTGAGAGGGGGTCTGTGACGCCAGCTAGTCTCGCCGCTGTCGGCATTCACGGAATTCTATGAAGGGGGGGGGGGGGTTGGTCAGGAGGCCGGTAGCGCGTCTTTTCAGGAAGAGGGGAGGGCGGGGTGGCTCTCCGATTACAACGCGGAGCAGCTGAGTCGGCGCCAGCTGCAGCACGTGACACTACTATTTGTCATTGTAGTGTGTAGATTTACAAAATGTTGCGCGTGAAGGCGGTATCTAGTGAAAGAGATAGTAGCAACAAGATGCTTATGAAAGTCATCCCCCCCTCTCTCTCGCGCTTTTTTTTTTTTATACGCTCTGACTCTTTGACTCCTGATTCTTTTACGAACGAATCAGACTTCCCGATTCTTTCATTCTCTCCACTCCATCTTTATTGTTCTTTCCGCTCGCGTTCTTACATTCGAATTGACTTGAAAGAATTGATCCATTTCGTAGCGAACGGATCGTGGTATTTCGTTCACTCGATGATCGGTTCATTTTGAACGGGTCGTCCGCGAACGACCCCATCGCTGCACAACACGTGCCAAAGGGCAACATCAGCTGGCCCTACCCGCGCGCTAATTTACCGCCCTCGGTACATTAACCGGGTGCGGATGGCCGTTCGGAAATTACGCCGCTAAATCCGGAGGTCAACCGTCCCGATCGGTCGGATGGGGGGGGGGGGGGGGGAGTTCGCAATCGCGCCAGCGAGCCGTGCCCGCGGATAATGGCGGGCTATACTGCTAATAAACGACGGCTGGCGACTGGTCTACACACAGATTCGCCGCCGTTGTGATGGTCAGGGATCGCCGGACTGTTGATTAAGGGGCCTGTCCAGCAAAAAAAAGAATTAACTTCTCAAGGTCACGTTCGGCCTCACGGGGCTAGTATCAATTCCATCTTCGATTTTTCTTAAAAATTTTCGTAACGAAATTATACGACCAGACGTAATAAAATCAGAGCGAGACATGACATAGAGGAATACTTAACCAATTTTTTTAAAAATTTGTACTCTTTTAATTACACCTATATTTTTTCATGTGGAATTGAGCTTACTTAATAATTATAAGCTGTTCGCGGTAAATGAGCGCTTTTAAAAAAACCCTAGTTAAGCCCTACTTGTATACATGTTGTATATTCCTCCGTCTTTTGTAAAATTAACCTTGCTATGGACCTCATCAATTTATTCATGCGTAGGTCAAATGAAACTGTTTAATTATCGAGACAGGAAAGACTTTACAATTTTGTTCATTTTTATACTTCGAAGCATTAAAAAAACAGAAAGGGAAAGAATTAATTTTAAGTTATCACAAATGGTTAGTTAACACTTTCTATTCGACTTTAAGATATGCAACTACTTTCCATCCATCGTTACCAATTTTGCTGGGCGATTGGCACTCACCTCGCCCATTAAAATACGTGCGTACAGGGGCAGTGACTTTTTTTTTTAAGGTTGATATCTAAAGTGCTCACTTTATTGTTAACAGCCTTTAGGTAACATTTTACTACGGTTACAGATGTGAAACAAATCTTGTAAGAAAAGTAATTTTAATTTTCAGATAACTGGTGAAATGTTTCCTACGCCTTGACTGGCTTGGCTTTTAATTAATGACTCCGAAAATGGGGAAATAGAAGAAAATACGTGAATCCAAGATGGCGCAGATACTTCCCGCTTTCAAGGGAGCAATGCTAGAGCGATGGGGAAAAAAGCACAAACAATGCTTTGCTTGTGTTCTATTTCGTCGGAATTTGAAGCCGTGACTATAGGGTTTTGATACAGCAATATATTCAGAAAATATATACAGCATTGTCGCGCTAGTTTAAAATACTGTTTTGCACAAGAATAAACATCGTAAAGGCAGTGCTGCTTATAGCGATTTTTGTTGAGTTTGGACTTGTAATAATAGACACTTAAGAGTCGCCAGAGGCTACTTCACTCTCATAGGCTAATTAATATTTTGCGTGAGAACTACAGTATTTCATACTAAAGGCTGTTCACGATAAAATCAGCACTTTTGAAATCAAACTAAAAAAAAAGTCACTGTCCCTGCCGGCATATATTTTAACGGGCGCACTGAGTGACATACGCCCAATAAAGTTGGTAACGAGGGAGGGAAAGTAGTTCCTTATCTTAAAGTCACATAAAAAGTGTTGGGTAACCGTTTGTGATAACTTAAATTATTTAACTAGCTCTATTTTTTATATGAAAAGAATCGGAGTGTAAAAACTAGATCAGATTTGTAAAATATTTACTTTTGTAGTAATTTTATAGTTTCACTTGACCGACGCATGAATAAAGTGATGAGGTCCGTGGAAATGTCAAATTTACATAAGGCGGAAGAATACACAACGTGCATACAAGTAGATCTTAAGCAGGGCTTTCTAAAGTGCTCATTTTACTGTGAACAGCTTATAGGCATTACCAATACACCTGTTTTCTCCCTGTTTTTAATCATATTAAGTATGATTTTTGTTACAATAGTTTATAGGTAAACTATAGTTAAAAATTCAATTTAATCACAGATACGGTATTTTTATGTTATGCGATATATGACATATTTTGGAAACAACTAAATACGTCATACATGGGGTGATTTTTCGAATGTTTGATTTTAAAAAATGAGAAGATATACCGCGAATAGACTATAAAGGCCTTGGTGATGCCAGCCAGGGAGAAACGGGCGGCGGGCTGAAGCAATGACGTCAGTTGCTGTGTGCCGCGCGGTTCAATTAATGGAAACTCGGGACTCGGGTTTATACTTCGTTCTCGAGGTCAATGCTGCTGTGGGCGAGATCTCTCCGACAAACTACGCTGTAAAAAAAAAATTGGGCTTGCCTGTGTTTGGGACCCGGCCGTTTGTTTTGCGTGAATACTTCTACGTTGACGCGCTCGGGCGCCGTGATATTTATTTTACGTTCCCGGCGCCGCTTCGCACGATCATATGGGGTTTTATGGGTATCGCTGGATTGCTTTCGAGATACCCTTTACAACCGTATAAGATTTCTGTATTTCGGCTGTTTGACGAGTATAGGCGGAAATTGTGTTAAGTTTTCCTCATTTTTTGTGCATTAAACGCGTACAATTTCACCATAACCACGCCACACGAATGTTTTTGTACACGCAATCGATTGCTCTTGACGAGAGCTGTCGATTGAAACTCAAACGAGTGTCGTAGCTTCTCCTAGTAAAAGTTATACTACACGGAATTTATGAGACGCGGCGAAACGAACTCGAAATTGCGGCACCACCTCCTCCCCCCCCCCCCCCCTTTTTTTTTCTGCCGCACACGATACTTCGCGGTCCTCACTCAACCTAACGTATTCTCTGATCCTTTGGCAATCGAGTGGTGTAATTGCATTTTGAATGTAGACCATAGATGCGGAGCTGCAATGCCAAACTGTATCCCCCCGATTTTATCATCGGATTGTCTGGATTGCCTCCCACTATGTTTGCAAATTTAAATGCGTCTTCACTTCAAAAATCTCTGTAATATGTATTGAGAAGTTTCTCGAGGATCTCCCCTTTTCCCCCCGCCCTTTCATTCCGGCGCTGCTCCATGCTCGCCTCAATAACCCTCATCGTCTCTCAATAACTCACTGTACTGAGAAATTGTTTATAATTTTACAAAAGTTTGCAACAGTACATTAATGTCTCTTGTAGAATTGCTCGTTTGTAAAATTACAAAACCCGAGTAGGTAATGCACATCAAGAAATGTTTGTATTACACTGTCCCGTGTCTACGAGCTCAGATAAAACGGCGCACACTCGACAAGATAAAACATTATATAGTAGCTGTTTGTGCAAATACGATGGGTGATGTAAGGCTTACGTGTGTGCAAAAAGATACACAATGTAAGCGTAAATAACGTGAACCAGTTAAAACTACTCAAATAATCCTTATAAAAACAATGAAGACAAATTTATGTCCTCCTTGTTTAGTTAGTATGTAATCGTATACATTGTAAAAATATATCTATACATTTTGAGTCAAGTTGGTCGTGTGGTTAAAGGTACATGTACTCGAAGGATATAATATAATCGGAGAAACACATCCTTAATTTACATGTGGTAAAATGATATAGTAATGTAATCTGAGAAGTAGATCCTATGTTGGACTCTCAAAATTATCCTGTTTATCGTAAACAGTCTAAAACACACTTTTTTCTGTAGGTTGCTATATTTTTAGCAATAGTCAGTCTTCAAGAATACTATCACATGAATTTTTATCTGAACACATCTTTGATCCTAGACATTCCTTTATAGTCCACTCACGGATTCTTCCAATTTTCCTAACGCTCTACTTTCAGGCTATCCTCCCGCCTCACGCAAACAAAGTTTAACCTAGACTACAAAAGCACACTAAAAGGACAACACACCGCATTCGTGCGCACTCAATATAATAATATTTTTACACGAGAACTATTTTTACCAAGCATTACCAAGACGCATATTTTTTTTTAGTATTTATTAATATTACTTATAGATTAAATGTTATAATTTATAGCATATATGCCTAAAAGTAAAAAATTCAATTTAAACAAAAGTAAAATACTTTTATGTCAACAGAAATATGGAACGCTTGTGATAAACTACATATTAATGCCGGAATCACATAGCCCCGACGAGCACAGCACGACACGAGAAAAACCGCAACCACGACCATTTCCAATGTGCCTGCTCGAATGTACAGCCCGACAGTTTACTGACGCAACGAGTAGAATTTTTCGGATCCATTTAGAAGGCGCTGATTAACTACGTTAGTTTCAAAGGCGGTGGGCAGATGGGTAATTTGGAATACATGATGGTGACAAAGTTTTACAGCTAAAGCATACAAAGGTAAAATTATAATTTATAAGAGTTAAATACAATAATTTTCATAATTATGTATTTCCCATTCTAAGGAAAGCTTATCATACAGTTTCATTTTGCAAGGTTGTACACTCTGTGCGCCGTGTCGCACGGCACGACGAAGAATAGAAATAATTTGTAATCCAAAACTGCTTGTCGTACGACAGAATTGTCGTGCTTACGACAGATCTATCTTGTATTTCTTTGGTTGTTCAGTTTCAAGAGCCGTGTCGTGCTAACGGTGTCTTGCTGGTCGGGACTATGCGATTTCGGCATTAGGAAACAACCAAACGCGTCATGCATAAGGCGAAGGAAATTTATATTAAAAACCTCCTAGGTCTAAATAATCATCAGAAACGTGGAACTCGTGCGGAATTTCGAGAAGCTACAAATAAATAAGTCGTCAATAGTTGACTGGTAACTCTTCGGGATGATGTTTGGATTTTAATTCGCTGAAAGGCAATGCTGAAATGACAGCGAACGCAGCGATGAGTTACATCTTTCTGCGTCGGTCGCCGGCGCCGTGTAATCACGTGCTCAGTGCTGTACTGCTCGGAGTTAAGGTCAGGCTGAAGTGACCTCCTTCAACTGTTGCCTCTCACAGCCAGGAGCGTTCGTCTCAACTCGCATATTCTCCACAAATTGATTTATTAAACGCACCGAGCTGAGCGTCGCAGACAGGTTAACAAGCCTCCTTTGTGGGCCTTCCTTGTCTAACAACTACGCTATCCTCCCTGTTACCCTGAATTACGTCCAAAATGCTTTAATGAAATAGCGCTGTCCTTTTTTTTTTTAATGTAATGTCCTTTTCCAGAGTGAACGCCCTCTTTTTTTTTTTTATCTACAAACATCTGAATCAGTCTAGAACATCGCCGAGTAGAGGTCATTCACCGTAACTTCTAAATTTTCTGAAGCTCTGCTGATGTTCTACTTCCAGCATATTCCTCCGCTTGATGAAAACAAAGCTTAACGAAGGTCTAGCGAATTTCGCTAAAGGGACAATGCACTGAATTCGTACGCATTCTATATAACAACATTTTCCCCGGTACTATTTTTTATATTAGGCATTATTAACACGCCCATTTTCTCTCTGTTTCTATTCAAATTAATTATAACTTAAATATTATAATTTTTAAACTGAATATAAGTAAAAGGTTAAATTGAAAAACATTATGTAGTTTTGTATCATTAGAAGTAGGTACAAAACGCTTGTGATAGTATCATGTTTAGAAAACAACCAAACACGACATACATGGGAGATATTTCAAAGGTTTGACTCAAAAAGCGTGACAAATCCGCGAATGGACTAGAGCAGAAATAATGCGAATTTGTGCCACGAGTGAAGTAATCATCAGACGGTCGCCTTGTCACAGATTGAACTTAGTGTATCGATGTGATCAGGCCTTAGGTAGACGGTAGACACACCTTTAAACATTAAACCAGGAAACCCCGACCGGGGTTTCCTGGTTTAATGTTTAAAGGACATGAGAATATCCACGTTATGGATATTCTCATGTTTGGAAAACAATTTGGCCGTTTTTAAGAGTAATGCGAAAGTAGATCATAGCAAGCCCTTCGATGTTAACAAAGGCGATAATTTAACTTTATAAAAAAATTAATAAAACATATTTTTATACTGATGGGGAGGTGGTGGCAATAGGGATATTTGTGAAATACAAAGATTAAGTATATGTTTTTTAACTATTAAATGGAGACGAGTACTTCTTGGCAGCTTTGGCTGCCTAATACTTGGTGTTTTGAAGTACAAAAAAAGTCACTAACAATAATAATATAAAAACTGAAAATACTAAAAACAGGCTATTAGTTCAGAAACGTATATGCTCGAAATGTAATTTTAAAAGATCAAGCTTTAAAAATAAAATTGACCGGGTCACCGGATTTTCGCAAGTGGGAATCGTACCGGACGATGCCGTCCCCCCCCCCGCCCTTGCATTCCACCGCCGCTCCATACTCACCTCAATCACCCTCATCGGCTCTCAAGACCTTGCTGTTAAGAACCGCCCAAATCTCTTCACCCACCTACATTAAACCAGGACGCGAGCGGGATTGCATCAACTCGTTGCGAAAAAAGCCAGGTGCAGAAACCTCCTCCCCCCGGTCTGCAATCGGGGACGAGTATGCCAAATAACGCGCCGATATAGGCCAGTGTCACGCTGAGCGCGTCGTCTTACCTCATCACGCTATTGCCAAGAGAAGGACGCAGAGATGGGTCTGTCCGGCCGTCGGTAACCGCATCGCAGAAACAGCCTCCGGAACCGTGATTAAGATGGAGGACATTCCAGTTAGTTTGTCATAGTAGTGGCGTCTGGTAAACAAACATAACAGGTTAAATTAGAATAATGAATTCCTTATAAGTTGCCCGTGTAATTAATATTCACGTGATATGTTATTGTAATTTCTTATATGGAATTGACCATAAGTCAACTTCATAACACTGGTGGAGGCTGCTGAAGGTGTAGGATGCATGTTTGATGTGCTGTCTTCGGAATTCAGTTAGGCTTTAAGTTCGTATGCATTTTCGAGGCGTATTCGAGTCGGAGTGTGGTCTAATATTTAAAATGCTAAATTTTTGAGCAGAATTCTATGATCAGCTGAAAACTTGAGTACATGTTTTCAGTAACAAAAATCGTTTAAAACGGTTAGTATTCTAGTTGTAGTCACACTTTAGCTTAAATAGTCACACAACACATCCCTAATTGGAATTCGATGTGATGAGCTGTTTCAACTAGTTGTCTGAGAAATCGTAATTTTTTTACTTGAGCTACAACTGTGCAGTTTACAATTTTTTATTCGACGTTCGGAATGTTCGATCTTCCACGAATTCTCTGCGTGATAATTTTTTTTTTATACTTAGTCAGCAGTTTGCTTTTAAAATTAATGTTTTTTGTTAACACGTTTAGTCACTGTATCCATGATCTATTACGTGTTCAGTGGCTGCTCGTGCTATAGGGCTGCAAGGGCTGCAGCCCACCCTCCCCTCCCTCCATGAATTGTTTGTGAATAACAGTAAACAATTTTTAATGTCGCAGCTGCTCTCAATTTAAAAGAAACCTTATTATGATTGCTTCGAGCTTTATACTCAGCAAATGACCCGGAGGCCGATCTCCTTGACTGAGAAACTCTTGTTTATGTATAGTCAATTCATTTTCTTCTGTTAACTTGAAATGTTATTCATATTTTATCTATAAATTATAATGCTTCATTTATAAATAATCTGAATGAAAAACAGGGAGATAATAAGTGTGTTGGTAAAGGCTATTCACGGTAAAATGAGCACTTTTAAAAGCCCTGCTTAAAATCTACTTGTATGCGCGTTGTGTATTCTTCCGCCGTATGTAAGATTAACATTGCCATGGGCCTCATCGCTTTATTCATGCGTCGGTTAAGTGAAACTGTGAAATTATTAGAAAAGTAAATATTTTACAAATTTGATCTTTTTGCACTTGGGCGCATTTAAGAAAAACGGAAAGCGAATGAAATAATTTAAATGATCAGAAATGGATACCTAACACTTTTTATTCGACGTTAAAATACGGAGCTACTTCCCGCCCATCGTTACCAACTTTACTGGGCGCATATCACTCATGGCGCCCGTTAAAACATATGCAGATAGGAGCAGTGACTTTTTTTCTACGGTTGATTTCAAAAGTGCTCACTTTATCGTGAACAGCCTTTAATGCCTAGTGAGAAATAGTCCTTATATAAAATACTGTCATACCTATTGTCCACGAATGTGGTGCGTTGTCCCCCTGGTGCAATTCTCCACGCTTAGTTAAGTTTAGTTTGCACGAGGCGGAGGAATATCCTGGAAGCAGAATTTTGGAAGAGCTTCAGGAAAGGCTGAAGTAACCGTGAATGGACTATAGCTTGTCTAGGCTAGGCTGCGGAGGAGGCGGCTCTTCCCGGCCTCGCTAGCGCACGCGCATGTATGACGGCGGGGATGGGGAGAGGTTAAGGGGTGTGTCTCGCCCTTCGCGCACACGTGGGCTGCATGGTTGCCAACGGGCAATTGGCGCACGCGTTTATATTGCTTTACTGTCGAGAAGCTGGCGATTACTTCAGGTGTGAAGTGAGGCATTTAGAAGTTTGTAGCTAGTCTATTTCTACTATATTTGAATTTAATTGAACACGAAAACATAATAAATGTGGCGAGTTTATAATATATTTATTTTTCTCATTTATCACTAGAGGGGAAAAAAATTAAACTAAACACAAATAATTAATAATTAATTAGCCGTCACCAAGTTGGCAGTAAACGAATAAAACAAAATTTAACTGTGACGTGTATGATAAATACAAATGACTGTGTGGATGTCAATAAAAATGCTCTATTTTGTAATGTTGCAAATATCTGTGGTTTAAAAATCACAAAATAAAATTGCGGGAATATTTTATTGGCACAGCATAAATAGGGAATCAGAAAGGAAATCATCATTTCAAAATAATTTCTTGTCAATAAATTTTTTTAGACAAAAATATTTAAATACAGAATTTTTCAAAAAGGATAGTGCCAAAGAATAGCTGATTTATCCATGCAACATCATTTTTGAATAATCCTGTATGCTAAAGCGACAAAGAAAAAATATATGTCTTTTTTATTTTTTATTCCAGTAAGAAATCTAAGTACTTGATGAAACTCAAACAGAAGCAGAAATTTGAAGTTCGCAGAATATTCAGTGCTTGTCAAATTTTCGAACACGCACAAAAATAATTGCAACATTTGAGTTTGCAAAGTGAATGAATTCGAGGCTGAATGGTTTAAATTGACGCGTTTCATGAGCTGGTAAGTTACCTCTCTGCACCTACTGCAACTTCAATTTTTGTGCAGCTCATTTGCAGTATTATTTGTCTATGATTTAATACAATGAAGAAAATTATTCGCCTGGTAGTTTCATTAAATTGTGATACTTCGAAACTGGTTTCAATTTAAAAAAAAAAATTGTTTTCACTTTTACCATCTCTTGCGGTTTTTTTTTATCTGATTGTTAATTTGGTTATTATGAAGTAGGGATAAATTTCCGCTTTGTTTCTTGTTAAGAGTTCATTTTACACCTGCCAAAAACCAATCCTAATCTCCATAAAACACTTCTCCCCATTCATGGCACAGCCCTTTCATTCTCAGTTCAGTAAATGTTGGCTAAAGACTACAACCCTTGAAGCCAGTCATAGGTCTATGCTACATCACTATGGAAGATAAGACGATATGTATTATAACAACGGCTTTCAAGCAGGTCTCATTACCAAACTGTCCTCTAAATATTTCCGTGACTTGTTAAACTTTTATCATTTTTAGCGATAATTGATGCATGTGCGCCGTGACGTCCAAATGCCATAGAATTAAGGTCTTCGCCGACTTACCTTAAAATTATATAAAACTGGCTTCTTTAAAATAATCTATTACAGCAAGCTGTCTACGTTACTACGAATTATGATAAAATATTTTACGAAACTTTTTCGAATATTGAGAACCAAAAAAGCGAAAAATCTGGGGCAGTATCTATTTTTTTCGCAGAATAGTTTCATATATATTTGTTTGAAAATACGTGTAATATATTTTCTGTACAATTTTAATTATTTTATATTACAGTATACCTTATCAGCATTCGCTTATTTAGGTATTAGTCGCGATTTGCACCGCCGTTATGTTATGTATCTAGGAATCCATTTGTAATTTGTAAAAAAAAAAAAAAAAAACTGTCACTCCCAGAAAATAAACAAAGAATGAAATATACTAAGTCTTAATCTCAATTTCTTCACGTAAGTTCTTTCTGTAGTACACTATCCACTCCAGCAATCACGCATGGATCAATAATGGAAACGATGAGATATGTCGATGTAAAGCGCTATAACGGGAAAGATTTTGTTTCCCATATTTTAATTGCGTATAAAGCTTTTTTTTTTTTGTGGTTGCGCGCGTTGAAAATATATTTAGTTCACCTAGTTTAAGGGCAAGGTCATAATGCCTTTACGCGCAGAAAACGAGCGGAGAAGCAGTGGGAACACATGCCACGAAAAGTGATCTCCAAGTGCGAACAGAACGTTTTTCTGGAAATTTAAGGTCTACTATTGAGTACGTAGTTATAGGCTGGAATAAATCGTATTTTTTTCTGCACGTCCTGGCAGGGCTAGGGGGGGGGGGGGGAGGACGTATTATATTCGCAGTGCTACCAGACATAAATTCACCCCGGTGGCAGGACGAACAGCGATCTCCGCCAGGGGCCCGGGATGGGAATTAATTATCGTCGCAGTGAAGATTACAAAACGCAAACAACGGACGACGATCCGGCGTCAAGTACCCTCCCCCCTCCCCGGCAGGGGGGGTGGGATTAACCGAGGAGGGTGGGTTGTTAGAAGGGGCAGGGAGGTGCCATATTTCTCGTTTATCGCGCGATCGAGCCGTCGTCATTATCGGTTGCTGATTGGTTGGGAGAGGGGGTGGGGAGGGGGCGATGTGCTCCACGGAGGCTGTCAGACTCATCGGCTTAGCGAGATGAACCCGCGCGTTGTCGCCGACTATCGCCGGATCGACCCCGGAGAGCTCGGGCGAGGCCAGTTTATCAGATCCTCCAGGAAGAGGGGAAGGTTCAGGAGGTAAATGGCGAGGCTGAAGACCGACCACTTCCGCCTTCCCAAAGGCACTATCTCGCGAGCGGGTGGGGGGGGGGGGGGGGGACGTGAGACAATGTTGAAGATGCTGTCCAAAAACCCGCACCTCCCTTGGGACATCGCTGGATAACCTCTGGTGGAGGTTATCCCCTCCATCGCCGCATTAATCTATAATTTCTGGTGTTACAAATGACAACTGTTTTTTTTATATAGGCTATTCACGGTAAAGTGGGCAACTTTCGAAAGCCTTCTCATCTGGAATAATACTCTATAAATAGGGACCCGGATATTTCGCGGATTCATCTTGAGGACAAGTTCAACTGCATTCGCGTGTGCACAAGTGTCTGTGCTTCCATTGGTTCGTAGTTTCGTCCATAGTTTGTTAGCTACGCCTCGAACGACTTCCGATCAATAACGAACCTGCAAGGAAAATGAGAAGCCTAATCCCATGCTACCTGGTCTGGGGTTAAACTGGAGCAACAGTCAATGAGCAACGAATTTATGCTCTAATGCACGAAAGATTGTGGAGTCCAGCTTGTTGCCGAATAAATGTGTTTTATTTTAGCCTTAGATGTTAACTTCCGAGCGCGGTGGAATATTTTACACGCTGTGTTTATTACTTACATGGCCACATTTATTTAAAAAGTTGGTTAGAGGATAAAAAATGTCCGAGAGAAAAGAAGGAAGTAGCGCCTCAGAAGTGCTCACTTTAGCGTGAACGGCCTATACGTACTGCACTTGTTTCGTTACCATATCCAATAAGCGGCAGGTTTTATGTTCGACGTTCATCACGTGAACCAGTTATAAGGAGAAGCAGGAGAACGGTTTACGAATCGGGTAGCAACAGGGAAGACATTGGACATTGAACCATCCTGTGTATAGTACCTGTCAGATGACATTGGACATTGAGCCACCCTGTGTATAGTACCTGTCAGATGACATTGGACATTGAACCACCCTGTGTATAGTACCTGCCAGATATTATATTCCAGCGCAACATGTTGACAGTCGGCTTCACTGAGAAAAATTTTTTTTGTTGAATCAAAAAATATTTGGTTACACCAAGACGTAAGATTTGGTTGATGCAACTAAAGATTTGTTTGGCTAGATGTACATTAAACAGCTTGGGCCGATATAAAAATATTTCAACTAGTTCGAGCGAGTTTCGAACCCAGCTAACCTGCGTCCGAGCGCTACGCCTTAGTAATCTCAGCTAATGTGACGACTAACGGCCCCGGAATGCTTTTAAATACATATACTGGAAATATTAAGCAACGCGTGCAAACAAATATTTCAAGTTTTACAGCTTTACTTGTCAGTTTATTGCTGCATTGTTTTATTAATGTATTTATACGTATTGGTAAGCACCAACAGATGCTCTTACAAACACGGTTACTATCCTAATTATCACAAGAAATACAAACAAACTCTCCAGCTGTATTTCCGAACGAAGGCAGTCAAATGAGTGGCCAAACTAATAAATACAGTTGATTCAACAAAATATTTAGTTGAAGGTCAATATTTTTTGGCCCAATACAGAGATTTTGTTTATTCAAACATATATTTTATTAGAAGAACAAAAGTAATTGTGTTGCTTTTAAAATTTGGTTTGCTCGGCAATATATTTTGTTAGGGCAATTAAATATATATTTGGCCCTATACAAACAAGTATATTGTTCGATTTTCTCTCAGTGTACAATGGGCATGAAAGGGTCAAGGACGGAGTTTATGCTTGCTGTAGTCCCAGTTTGACGGTCTGACCCCGGTGTCCCGGCAGGTTTATAATCTCTACCAGTTTGAGATCTATCACGCATTAAATACATTAAATATGCGCTAATGTTGGTTGAAATGGGTTGCCAACTTAACGACGTTGTCTGTTGCTAATGTAGTATTTTTTTTCATCGACAAAATGAAGGAAACTGTTGTGGTATTTGAATTTAAAATGTTCATCAGAGGCAAAGTGTACTGTGTAACAAATATGTGAAATTTTACAGGAGTACTGTTTACCTCGATACCGTGAAAAGAGCGCGGGAAACGTGAAAAATTCAATAAGACAATGTCAAAACCTCAGTTTTGTAACATGGATATAGTGCCCTTTGGCTCCATCCGATGCACAGAAATATGAACTACTTAGCGCCTGTGTAATTATGTCCCGTTTGGTATTTGGTGAAAGGAATAAAATTTTGTTAATTGATAACTTAATAATTTAGTTATTCTTACTGTGGGTTAAGCTTAACGACTCAAGTAGGCCTACTTAATGGTTTAATTAAGGCATAGAAAGTGACACAAGGGTAAAAGCTGTTCGCAATAAAGTGGCCACTATTGAAATCAACCTTGGAAAAAAGTCACTGCTCCTATCTGCATATATTTAACGGGTGCACTGAGTGACATGCGCCTAGTAAAGTTGGTAACGATGGACGGAAAGTAACTCCATACCTTAACGTGGAATAAAAATGGTCAGGTAACGATTTGTGATAAGTTAAATCATTTCCTTCGTTTTCTGGGTTTTTTTTATGCGTCGACCATGGTAAAAAATGAGCAGATTTGTAAAATGTTTACTTTTATAATAATCTCATAGTTTCGCTTGGCCGACGCACGAATAAAATAATGAGGCCCATGACAATGCTAATTTTACACATGGCGGAAGAAGACGCACTGTGCATGCAAGTAGATCTTAGGGAGGGCTTTCAGAAGTGTTCATTTTCCTGTGAACGAACAGCCTATATCGTACGCTACTCGACAGTTTTTATAGAGAGTCCCGGTTTGAGAAGAAAGTACTGTGGTAACCCTGGGTCTCCTCGCCTTCGTGGAACTGTTTACTACGTTCGAGCCCAAGAAACTCGAGGGTGCCAAGGACGAAGCTACCTTGCTCACAAATAGCGTCATCGCCGCAATGCGCAAAGCTCTGAACTAATGTAGTGTTCCCGTCGTGCTGCTTGTATCTAAGGGACTTTCAGCGGTGACCCTATCATTTTATTGGTGGCAATTCTGTTGGTTGGCCCTTCAGTATTTTTTGTATGTATCGGACGCTTTTTTGAGAGCTACAGCGCTTTTAAAAGATGAGGTGTGGGTGTGTTGGGGACACGGCCGTTTGTTTTGCGTGAATACGTCTACGTTGACGCGCTCGGACGCCATTATGTATTTTTACGTCCTCGGCACCGCTGCACTCGTTAATTTGGGGTTTCATGGGTGTCACTGGATTGCTTTTGAGATGCTCTTTCCAACCGTATACGATTTCTGTATTTCGACCTGGCTTTTTGACGAGTATAGGTCGTCGTTTGTGTTAAGTTTTCGTAATTTTTTTAAATATTAAACTCGTACAATTTCACCATAACCACGCTACACACGAATATGTTTTATACGCGCAATCGATTGATCTTGACGAGAGTTATCGATTGAAACTTAAACGAGCGTCGTAGCTTCTCCTAGTCAAAAATTATACTACGCGGAAGTTATGAGACGCGGCGAAACGAACACAAAATTGCATCCCCCCCCCCCCCGGGCCCATAGCCACGCGCGAAGCTTCGCAGTCCTCACTTAACGTAACATTCTTTGATCCTTTGACAGTCGATTGGTGTAATTGAATTCTGAGTGTAGACGATAGATTCGGAGCTCCAATGGCAAACTGTATCCCCTGATTTTATCATCGGATTTTCTGGATTGCCTCCCACTATAGTTGCAGATTTGAAGACGTATTCACGTCAAAAAATGCCATTTTTAGTTTGGGGTACTCGGAGAAGGTGTTTGTAATGTGCGGGACGTCTTTGAAGCACTCGACTCGTCTCGTCTTATGTGTGTGTGTGTGTGTGTGTGTGTGTGTGTGTGTGTATGTGTGTTCCTTTCGGAGACCAGCACGTTGAACGCACTTTTAATAGTCCCATGGAAAAAAAAAAAAAGTATGTCTCAAACACATTACAGCGCAGTTCAGGCACCGGGAGGGGGGCCCCGTATGCCGTGTCCGAATTCAGGTATATACTTGTGTACTCGCAGCCTTGCATCCTTTACTTACCCTTGGCACTAAACTTGATGAATTCGCACAGGCAGTCTTGTTGGCTTCGGCAACATCTATTAGCCAGCTGATCACTTTTAATGAATTGGCATTCCTACAAATAACTAGATAATTGCAGAAAGTAATAGGATTAAATAATATTTCTATTTGATCTGCATAACTATTGTCGTCTTACTGATTGTATGTGAGTTTGCGATTTTGATTGCTTGTTTGACGGTAGCTTTTGTATGTTATGAACATTGGTCTAGTGAGAATTTATTGTTTAGACTTGTATTTAAGGTACAACTTACGATAATTATTTACTCATTTCAAAATTCCAAGCTACCAAGCATTACGGTAGCCCCACTAAAATTTAAATATAATAATTACGTCGCATATCAATACTGACTTACAAATTGCTTCTCAAAATGGCGGCACATTTACTGCAAGTACGCGAGAATTATACATCTTCATATGCTTGTATACTTGCATGCTTCACTTGCAATTCGGATAGTAGTTGTGATGTCACTTCCGGGGACAGTTACGCGCAAGTATGCATTTCAGGTGAATTCGGACACCGCCTTAATATAATTGGGAAACTCCTGAGCGGGTCCCGTGCTAGGGTCACGGAAAGTGATGCATGCCTCGCAGGCTGATCCTGAATCACGGACAATTGTGATTGTTTAGGCCAGGTGACGGGCTCGTCAGCTTATCAAGGGGGATCAACCTCCCTCCTCCTCCTCACCATCTTGTATTCGTGGATTTATTCATTCTTCGTCATCTGTCATATTTAAGAATGTTTGACTATAGTTCTTCGCACGAAGAAGCCTAAATAATAGCTTCTCATGCTTCATCAAATTATTACAGCTGCACTGCTTTGGTTAATTATGACCAGCGACTGCCAGCGAGAAACGAGTAAATTTTCCTTGTGGGGCGATTACAGAATTCACACCATCCAATAAGCCTAGTATTCAAACATTGCAGACTTCCGAGGATGTGCAAAACAATTCACTATGCCCTGTCGATTGCTAAGACAAAATACGAAATTTATGACGAAGTTTGCGGAGAAAATATTGCAAATTTAAGATGCCCGGTACTAATGCCCCTTAACCCTCTTCAGGCAACACAGTTACAGAAAGCAAAACCAAAGTTGTATATAAAGAAATTCTTATTTCGTCTATTCTAAATATTATAAGTTCACTTTCCAAAATATTTATAAACCTTGAATGGTGAACATTTTCTGTTACAGTGTCTATCACATGTCTTCGCATAACGACATTCTACAGTACTATAAGTTGTAACAGCCACCGATGAAAGGTTAGAACCATCGTTCCTAAAGGTTGTTAATGATAAAGTGATCACTTTTGAAATGAACCTTAGAAAAAAGTCGTTGCCCCCCCCCCCTCCCCTGACCGTATATATTTTAATGGGCACACTGAGTGACATTTGCCCAGTAAAGTTGGTAAAGATGGATGGAAAATAGTTCCATATCTTAACGTCGAATAAAAAGTGTTAGGGAACCATTTGAGATAACTTAACCTATTTCTTTAGCTTTCTGTTTTTTATTGTATCGAAGTGTGAAAATGAGCTGATTTGTATAATATTTACTTTTCTAAAAAGTTCACAGTTTTACTTGGCCGACGCATGAATAAAGTGATGAGGCCCATGGCAATGTTAATTTTACATAAGGCGGAAGAATTCATAACGCGCATACAGGTAGATATTAAGTAGGGCTTTCAAAAATGCTCAGTTTAACATAAACAGACTTTATACTTTATGATAGGGCTGTCGAGTCCGGAGGGCGTGGGCATTTGTCCAGTCTATCGGGGAAACAGACTCGTGTCAATGGAAAGAAAGGAGCAGCATTACCTGACCTAGGCCGCATATCTTCTGTTACTGTCAACAGCTGATATAGTTGAGTCGCGGTATCTTCGGTCTTTTCCGAAGTCCTGCTTAAGTTCTACTTCCTAGATATTCCTCCGCCTCGTGCAAACTAAGCTTGACTAAGTCTGGAAGATTACACCAGAGGGACAACGCACCGTATTCTTGCGCTCTCTGTTGTAGCAGTATTTTGTATAATAACTATTTCTTACTAGGCGCTACCAACACCCATGTTTTCTCACTGTTTCTATTTGAATTATTTATAAGTAAAGCAATATAATTTATAGATAAAATACTAATAACATTTCAATTCACAAAAAAAAAGTAACTTTTATGATAACACAAGTATAAATCGTTTGTGATACAGGTCGTATGTTGGAAACAACCAAACACGTCATACATGGGGAGATTTTTCAAACGTTTAATTCAAAAAGGCCAAAGAAACCGTGAATAGACTATATTACTTACGAGTGTTCCCCATTCCTCTATTTACTGATGCTGCTGGCGAGTCACTGAGGAGAGGTGTTTGGCGTCTGGGTTGGAGGCTACACTCCTATCGAGACAAACGATGTGCAAAAGGACAGGGAGTCCCTCAGCTGTAGCAGGCAGCGGCGTGTGGCGAACTGTTGCGAGATAAGTTGTATTTTGGTCTGTGCTGTACATTATCGTTTTACTAGTTTGCACGTCTGCCAAACGCAGCAGTGCATTCGACGTCGCAGCGGGTGGGGTTCCTCGCCGCTCTCTCGTGAGTGTCCGCAGTACACTCTGGTCACTGTTTCCTGCTGCGTGCGCCGAGTGTGTACAGCACTGAGCAAGCACTGAAACTTACCTTGCAACACTTCACACCACACGTCGCTGGTAGCAGGCGACCGAAAATTGCGGTGGTGAACGATGATTCTAACCATGGAAAAATATGTCCTGCCAAGGGTGTGAAAGAAATAATCGGTGGGTTAGTGTTCTATTATTTTCATCTGTATTAAATGCCCATACTGTAATGTTCACAAATTAATCTTCGTGTCATCGAGAAGCACGTCCCTAACTAGTGACATGGCATCAAACTAGTCGGGCATATTGGACGACCATTCATTTCCACCGCTGGAACTGCTGACTGAATGGACTGCTAACCAGTAACCTCGGCGCTGTCGGCAGGTAAAGGAATCCAGCCCTAGAAAGGCTGCGTCAGAGTATCCGTCTAGAATTGACTGACGATTGTGAGAACTGTCGCAGGAACGAGTCGTCCTACCTGCTCCCGTATTGGCCGGCTCGCTCGAGGTCAGACGAAGGACTCGCGCTGCTAGTGCTTGAAAACCCACTTTTGAACAGTACATCGGCACGGGAACTTGGTTACGCTTCCCGAGACACACAGGCAAGGAGTGATACGGGCGACACTAACATGGCACGCCTACCGCCTCATCGCCCCTACGCGCAAGGCGTGTAGTGTTTATTTCGGCGAGCTGTACTGTGCAAATTAGATTTGTAAAAGCTGATTCACTTTGGAAATCAACCTTAGAAAAAAGCCACTGCCCCTACCTGCATCCATTTTAACGAAGGCCCTAAGCGACATGCATCCAGTAAAGTTGGTAACGATGGATGGGTAGTAGTTCCGCATCTTAACGTTAAATTAAAAGTGTTTGTGATAACTTGAATTATTTATTTAGCTATGTGTTTTTTAATGCATTGAAGTGTACAAATGAACAGATTTGTAAAATATTTACTTTTCTAATAAGTTCACAGTTTCATTTGTCCGACGCATGAATAAAGCGACGAGGCACATGACAATTCTAATCTTACATAAGGCGGAAGAATACACAACGGGCCTGCAAGTAGATCTTAAGCAGGGCTTTCAAAAGTGCTCATTTTACCGTGAATAGCCTATAACAATGGGAGTATAGTACACGCGATGAAAGCCCAGAGATTAAATTAAACCCGTATAGTTGTACTTTTCCTCTACCGTTCAAGGAAACTTCGCGGGCACGCTCTAAAAATGCTATTTTTTTCCTTTGAATACGCTTAACCTGGCAAAAAGTCTTATTCTTAGAATATTTATTCACTGAGATACACCGCGCAAATAACGAACGAAACGAAATAATTTGTAAACTACTGAGTCTTCAAAAGAACGACTCCCGTAGTTGGCTCGTCTGCAACTGCAATTTGCTAAACATGAGAAAACTCCAATACCTGAAGAAGAAACAGCCTGGTGGCAGCGCGGCTAAGTATAGGATCGCGGAGTTGTATTACTTATATATGTAGGTGTCTTCCGAAGACGTTGCTTGAAGACCGCTCTCCAACTTTGTCCATTCGTACTGGACCCACTCTTGGACCAATTCCCGAGCGATCATTATCATCGGTGATCCTATGTGAAGTAATTTCGTGTTGTGAGCTACCACGATTGCAAGACAGTCTTCGGATGGCCACACTAGCTACACTGTAAAAAACATTTCCAATAAACTTCCTAAGCAGTGATGAAAGTACATTATAACTAGAAACCCGAAGAATCCGCGGATTAATTTTGGGACAAGCTAGAATTAAAAAGAAAAAAAAAAGTGTTTGTATAACTTCAGCCATTGATCCACAAGGTGCTCGACACCTCCTGGAGAACGCTGGCTCGATCGTTGCCTTCCACTGCGACAACAGACAATCAATGTGCAGTTGATATCAGCATATTTGTACATACGACTATAGAGTATAGTCTACAGATCATTGAACTCCGGCAAATCTTCAGGTCTCTAATTATAGCTGTACATTGTGGCGAAATATGATCACATATCAGCTTCAAATTGTTCTGCGTCAGTCATAAAAAGTTGGGAACTCCCTTGCGTATTCGGCTCTTTCCTGAGCTAATGTTATATGTCACCACACATGCACGAAAAAAAACTTTACTACACACTGACACAGTAAAATTACGAACTTTTTTTTAGTGTAAGGCTCGAGTCCAGCACCGGGGCCTAACTCAATTCGCGTGGTTCGGAGCCCATTATAATCAGAAATTCCCACCACTGTTAACTTCTGTGCAAAACCTTACGCCGTGAATCCCAAACTTTGCTTCAGATTGCAGCTGTTTGCTAAATTCTAACGTCCCCTTTAATTTGTGATTTCGCAGTAACGGGAGCAAATAATTTTACATCTCCTCAGACGGCATCTCTATGAAATACAGATCGAACTGTCATCTGGATTCACACTGGTTTGCTGACCTGATGCATAAACGTGTGATCAAACTTTATATTCCGTCAGAACAGCAGCAAGTATGTTTAACTGTACACACGATTTGCTTCACTCACCAAGTTATTTCCTATAACCTGACTTACTAAGCCGACGTGAAACGTCACATTATTCTAGGTGCCGAAAGTCGCCGCGGGACTTAATAATTTTCACTTTCGGTATGAAAGGATTGTGATAAACTCGTCTTAGTTGGACTTGAACTGATCGTTACTGCTCGGCGGGGCCCCGAAGGCTCTGTTTGCACAGCAGCAACCGTATTGCTTGATTTGCACGGACGTTCTGTTAGCGCGCTAACATGCCAGCAGTGTAAGTATGAACAGTATTGGTGTAATAATGGACGATTTATAGAATAACGTGTCATGTGGTAGCCCAACAACTGTAACCGCTGTGGTATTCTGATCGCCATGAACTGCAGCGTGCATGTTCGTAGCTCTTGATCACGGGGATACTGAACGTGCACGTTGGCGTGTGTGGTATCATGTTTCCTTGGAACGAGCAGTTTTACACAGGCATTTGCTGACAAACAGCCACTTACGGCCCGGGAAATTTCCACGCCGACTTCTGGGAATCTGCAGGCCAACACCATGCGGACTACGAACCGCGCGAATTCTTGTTCGCCATTGCTTTAGCCAGAATTGTGCTTGTTGCTTTCCTAATCTCGAATTATTGCGAGGATATAAAGTGGTACATACCCCAGTGAAGTTGTGCACCATCTTTCGATCCCCCCCCCCCCAAATTCTTCGCGCAAAGAAATAACCATGGATACACCAGAGAAATATTTTACGATACTAATAGTTGATAAAAGATTCACTCGTCACACAGCTGAAAATAGGACTTAATGTGAAATTGATCGTTTTGGAAAACTTTCACGATGTAGAACTCCTTCGTTGACGCACAGCAAAGTAGACACTTAATTCGGGTGCAGTTCGTAACCCGGAGCGAAAACTCAGCATCACAGGTATTCTCGCGCACCAACACACGTTATCGTCTGGAGGTCCGCCGTCTTCTCGCGCCAACCAAGTTCCCCGTCGTCATCACCCGCGCTCGCTCCATACTTCTTTACATTCCATAAGTTTTTCAATTCCATATGAGAAAGTAAGGAAGTACGGAACTCGCGGCCAGGCCGGCTGTCTTCTCCAGGGGCGGCAGCCGAGGAGTCTTCTTCTTCCGTGGAGTCTCAGCGCGGTCGTCGGCGGCGGCGGCAGCAGCAGCAGCAGCAGCTTCCCCGCGCGCGCGTGCGGGGGTAGCTCGCGTCTCGCGCCCCGAACATCTTCTGGACAGCCGGCGAAGACGAGGCCCAAGGAAGGGCCTGTACGGGGCTCTCGCCCGTCGTGGGACCCCGCCCCTCCCGTGCGGCCCCCCACCCCTCTCCCCCACCCCGGGGGCCCCGCTAAAAATGGATCCGGGGCTCGACGATTGGCTGCCGGGGTATAGGCTTACCCCCTCGCCAGCAGCCAAATTTGTCATTTCCTAAAATAACAAGTGAGCGGCGGCCGACGGGGCTGGAGGCTGTGCGTCGTACCCCGTTAGGAGGAGGTTGTAAAGAGGGGAGGGGGAGCGGCCCCCGGCTTACCTTCCACCACACGCCGAGCCGACGAGGAACTCCTCCCTGGGGGGCACGTGGTGCGCCTGCAAGACAGGCAACCCGCGCTTCAAGCCACGGTAGGGGAGTTTTGCTCGTCGCGCAGCCGAGCAATACTTTATCTACGCGATGAACCACAATGGTCGGACACGCTTTTGTCATCACACACCACACCAGTGCCATTTCTGGGTAATGCCAGGGGCGTACTTTCCATGTTAATTCCCTCTTTCTTTCGACATTTGGCTTCCTTTCGGAACCACGTGATTTCCCACCCGTTCGATTTTACTCTAATACATCTACACCATGGCAATCTGAGGTAACAGTGAGGTGCGGTTATTCTGCCATCCACCCAGTTCCCCATACTTCCCGGAATCGATTCTACTTGTTATCCGTAACACAGCGGCACTATTTATAGTCTGTTCGCTGTACGACGTGTTAGGGTGCGTTATAAATATGTCGTATCTCACAGGCGTTCTATACTTATGTTAATAATAAAGTACAGTGTTTCCATTAAAATTGAATTTTTACTTATATTTACGGATAGCAAAATTTCGCGAGTTAGTTTCAGGACAAGATAGACGTCAAACACGTGCACACTGAAGTCACCATTTCAATTGGATCACATTTCATTAGACACGCCCTGGACAACTCTGATACTAATAGCAGACTTGTAAGGAAAACAACTAG
Organism: Dryococelus australis; assembly: GCA_029891345.1. Classification (NCBI taxonomy): domain Eukaryota; kingdom Metazoa; phylum Arthropoda; class Insecta; order Phasmatodea; family Phasmatidae; genus Dryococelus; species Dryococelus australis. The sequence goes on from CM057006.1 coordinate 43,723,758, forward strand.
CTGCCAAGTGTGTAGTAATACTGGCTGCTGTGTGGGTCAACAGCCAATGAACAAACACGTGAGTCTCCACAGGACTGTGGAGTCTAGCCAGCAGGTCATCGAACTCGCGAAATTTTCCTATCCCTACTTGTATTTTATTCATAAATTACAATATATCATTTATAGCTAACATAAATAGAGATAGAGGAAATAGGCGTGTTAGTAATGCCTAGTAAGGAATAGTTATTATGCTTTACAATAGAACTTTAGCAGGGCTTCAGAAAAGTTGGAAGTAACCGTGAATGGACTATACTTAACTAATTAATATACAACCTGAAACTTCGCGAGTTCATTTAAGGACAAGTCAAACTTCATCCGCATTGTTACACTTTCTTAATAGGAGTGTAGTTCATACAGTTCATGAAGGGAAGTCGGGGGACAATTAATTGAGCAAAACTAATTAATTCAGGAAGATTTTTACTTATTCAACTTACAATATTTACAGCGTGATGTGACTAGTGGGTTAGGGATCGAGGTAGGTGTGAAGGACAACCTGTTAAGGGGAGGACAAGGATATAAGGGGTTCCGGACTCGCTTTCTCACCCTAGTGTGAAGACACTTGATCTCAATCGCCGCTCGGAGTCCGCCGTCCAGGGAGGACCGACGCCGACTGACACACAGGCCCTTAGCCGCCGTGTCCACCACACTTCTCGTTCACCCCACCTCCGATATCCTTGATACCTATTGGTTCTCCCTTGTAGCCTGGGAGGGGTTACTGCCGTTAAATGTTAATGAAATTGCCGCAGCCCCACTGCGTCAGCCAGACCCTGATACTCTACGTACTTCTCTAGATTATTACATTTTCAGTCGCTAGTCCCCCGTTGTTAGTGAACATTGTTTTAATAACAGCCGTTGGCTGCATTCCTGCCATACCTGGCCTCGTTTCTTGTGTTGTGATCGTAACAGCATTTCGCTTCTATTGGAGCACAGAACCGATTTCCCATACTACCTGGTCAGTGGTTGAACTGGTGCAACAGCCAATGAACACCTAACCGATATTAATGTACACAAAGGACTGTGGAGTCTTAGTGAGTGAAGAGTGAATACATTTGAACGGCTCTTAACATTGAGGACATCGAGGTCTTGAGAGCCGGTGAGGGTGACTGATATGAGCATGGAGCAGCGGCAGATTGAAAGGGCGGGGGAAACGGGAGATCCCCGAGAAGATCCGCCAATCAACGGCATTGGTGGGAGGCGAGCAGGCTAACCGCTCAGCCACCGTGGCCCCCTGTGGGGTCTAGCCTGTTTCTGAATTGATTCGCGGAATTACAGGGTTTCTACTAATTAACTTCTATTCTACTTCCGAATTCAACCTCTCCGTGTTGACGTCAGTCTCCTTTAGTCATGAATCTTGTCTAAATTGTTCCGTTTCCTTTGCTGTTGTGTTCCTTATTAATTATCGGGTCGCCATCTGTATTGTCTTGAGTATATTCAGAGTGGGAGGAGTGGGGATCAAGCTTTAACAATACTGATGAAGATGGGTACCAAGTGAGGTGGCATGTGTTTAAACTTTGGAATCAAGTTCGTGAGGATCTGGGTTCGAATCCCTACCCGCCACCTCTGATTTCGGTTTCCCGTGGTTTCCCGAAATCAACCCCTTATGGGGATGCTGGGACGATTCTTTACTACAATTCACTGTCGATTCTTTTCCCCGTTCCTTTTTCTCTGCGGATCTGGGTCCGTCTCTAGTTACCTCGTTGTCGACGAAACGGCAAGCCGTACCTACCTATCTACCCGAGCTCTAGTTTAAAGCCCTACCTACCTATCCACCCAAGCTCTAGTTTAAGGCTCGTACCCAATTGAAAAGTTCAACATTTTACTTTACGTTTGATTTCCGACATGTAGTTTCTTATGGAACTTGACACAATAGAACTGTCAAAAGTTGAAATTTCAAGTCGAAGTCAAGCAGCCATTTTACCGAAGATCTAACAGAGGTTATGTGGAAAATGTGTTATTTTACTGTAGAGCGATTTTAATCTCGGTTTATTAAACAAAGCTCGTCTTAAATTAAATAAATGGCAAACGATTATAATGTAAAGAGGAAATATATTAATTTACATTTTTGAAGAAAGTAAACAAGTGAGTTTTTGTTTTGATATAAACTTTTTTTTTTTTTTGGAAAGGTACATAAAAAGTATTCCTGGATAATATGATGATGATTTACATAGCAAGATACACATTTTTACGAAGCTCGCAGAAGCGATGTTTCATTGCTTGAACTCTTGACTTCATAAAAGTGTATTGTGTATTGGTGGTTTCGTCAAAGTAAATAAAATGTAAAGTCAAATGTTAAAGTTACACAATAAAAAAACTTTAACATTTGACTTTAAATTTTATTTACTTTGACGAAACCACCAATACACAATACACTTTTATGAAGTCAAGAGTTCTGACAGAAAATCGTATTTGCAGCACATTTATCTACCGAGATGTGCGCGTGTATTTTAAGTGTTGCTAAATGTCACATACGACTGATGCTACTTTTAAATGTTTTGAACGAACAGGTCTTCGTGGCGTGGATAACCATAAGGCGCGGTCTACAATGACACGTATGCGGATACGTATAACGTACGGATACACGTGAGAAAGCTCGGCAACTCCCAACTCTTGCGTGCCCGTGAATCCGTGTAGCCAGTAGGAATCGAGTATTTAGTTTGTCGATATTCGATCTCGTGGCCATTGTGGTATACACGGCATCATGTGCTTCGATTTGTTAAGGCGCTTATCATTTTTTGTTTTAATAAATTTAAACGTCGTAAAAATGTACAAGATGAGATGTGTATATTACGAAACCTATATCAGTAATTTGCAACTGTTAAGTATTTTTTATTTAGTAAGTTGTGAGAGTGTACGTATCTTCGTATTCTAGAGTGGTTAAAATTCATCCCGGGGCTTCGGCTAGTTCCGCTTGCATTTCTGCGCCCGTTTTCTTACGTATACGTGCATTGTAGCCACGGGACTAACTGCCGCAGAAACGATCATTTTCCTGTTACAGTGGCTGAGTAAGCTTCATGTAGGCTCGGCCAAACTCGGCTCTGTTCGTCTCCGAAACCTGAAGCTATAGGAAATACGAAGACTTTCCGTTTTTTTATTTTTTATTTACGCACTTAATTCCGGCCGTGTCCGAAATGAAAAAAAAATCGTTATTTAGTAATTTTCGCTTCGTAAATTTCAATTCGGACGTTGTCGACAGTCACTTGTTTAGCACTCGCGGTTACACATTTTTACATTAACAGTGGAACTTATATTCATCTAAATTTAATGCTTAAAACGGACGTAATATTTCTGCAATCATCACTGGAATGGTGTGAATACGTTAATAAATAAGAAAATATATATAAAATAAATATTATATTAGGCAATAACGAATTTTAAAAAAATGTTTTGAAATATATAAACTAAGCACAACACTTACTTGCTTTTTAAAATATGTCTAGTGTATTTTATGAAGTTATTTGTTTAAAAAAAAATACTTGCGTATCCGCGCATGTATTTTGAAGGTAAAAACCAACATGGAGCTGTTTTTGCCAGTTTGTATTTTTGCTAACATCCACTAGATATAAAACACGAAATACGAAATTTCCAAATACGTTCACGATTTTGTATACAAAATCGTATCACGTGACCATTTTGTCGCCATAAGCTGCCGTTTCGGACAAGGCCTCTGTTTTTCATCATTCCGGATTACGTTTCCGTATATCTACGGTACATTACCTTAAAAATTTCCGAAAATGTAGGGAAATTTTTAACGGTGTACAATACACGCCTGCAAAGATCTTGTAGCTTCTCAACCTATAGACAATTCCGGTAAAGTAAGCACTTTATAAAGTCCTCTAATTTGGAATAATAGTCAATTAACATATTTTATTTTAGTTTTAGACGTTAAACTTCGAGTGCGGTTAAATACACACACTGTGTTTATTACTTGCATACCAATATTTATTTAAAAAGGTGGTTATAGGATAACAAATTGCTCACTTTACCATGAACATCCTATAACTTGCAAAACGTTCGCGTCAGGAATTTGCGCTGATGTGACGTAAGTACAAGCATGTATGCTCCGGACCATACGCAGTTCATGCGCAAGATTTGCCAAAGATCGAATGACGTACAATGTATACAATTTTTCTAGTAATCTTCCTAAACGGGAATGGAAGTTTTAAACCTATGTATAAATTGTATGTAAATCCTGCCATATATAGCCTGATGACTGTAAAATGACCACCTTTCAAAGCTCTGCTTAAGATCAACTTGTATACACGTTGTGTATTATTCCGCCTTATGTGAAATTAACATTGCCATGGGCCTCATCACTTTATTCATGCATCGGCCAAATGAGACTGTGAAATTATTAAGAAAGTAAATCCTTTACAAGTATGCTGATTTTTACACTTTAATGCATAAAAAAAAACAGAAAGGGAAAGAAATAATTTTAAGTTATCACAAATGGTTACCTAACACTTTATATTCGACATTAAGATATGGAAATATTTTCCATCCTTCGTTACCAACTTTACTGGGGGGTTATGATATGTCACCAAGTGCGCCCATTATAATATATGCAGGCAGGGGCAGTGACTTTTTTCTACGGTTCTCAGCAAATGCATGTCCTGGGAATACGACTTTTCTCCAGAAAAAAAAAAAAAAAAAAAAAAAAAAAACTATATCTAAGCTCCGTACTGTTTCGTTTTTTACAATATTAAGTTTATTAAAAAATAGTGAAAATTGTCATAAATAGCATTTTCAGAGCCTTTCCTGTGCAGTTTCCTTGATAGGTAGGGGAAAAATAAAACCATACAACCCTTAACTTGGTCTGTGAGCTTATCGCGTGTAATAAAGTCCCACTGTTCTACAGATCTCATTTACGCAGGAAAGCGTGACAGCAGAACAGAACAGAACATATTACAATGGCATCAGTACCCAGCCGAAGGCCATAACTGGTCTCAGTTACTTGCATTTAAAATAAATTTATGAAATAGGCGAAATATAAGATTTGTCGCGTGATAACAAAAAAAAAGTTTTTTTTTTTTTTTTTTTTTTTTTTTTCCGTTCTAATTTTAAAATGTCAAAAGGTAAAATTCCTCTGCCTCCATCCTTGAACCCTCGCCACGCCATCCTCTCCGGAGAAAGAGGGGCCGACTGTGGTTGTTGTTTTGTGAAGTGTCCGTCGTGTGTTTGATGTCTGTGTTGTGTATGTGTCAGTGTAATGTTGTTGGTGTAGGTGTTGTATGGTGTAAGTGTTGTTTCCTCAGTTTATTCGTTCTTGTATATATATATGTATTATTGATGTCTGTGTGGGTAGTTGGACATCAATATACGGAATATTATTGTTTGTTTTGATACGTGATGTATTATTTGTGAGGACACAAGAGGAACATTTAGTAATTTAATTTCTAAAATTATACTAATAGTAATTATTATTCATACTCTATCAACTATCTAGATTGGTAGGTTTTCTTTGATAAGTGACAACATTTCAATAAGGAAAATATTTCTAGAAACCACTGCCGGGTTAATATTACTACAGGAATAGATAGATTAACAGTTTTGAAGGATTACTACGGTGGACTTGGAAATTTGGGGGTACCGGATCCGAGATTCGCCTGGGCGCTTGTCTAATTATTAACAAAAAAAAAAAAAAAAAATTTGTTATTTGAACAGCTTGACAGCGTGACAGCAGAAGCATTGCACGCGGGTTCTGCAACTTGCTCGTAAGAGCGACGGGGCGCTGGTCGCGCGTGTTGTCTTCGCCCGTATCGCTGTGCCTCGAAAGCGAATGGAAAAATAGTCCCGGGACCTTGTTGTGACGTCACGTCCGACTGAGAAAAAAGAACGCCGTGCTGCGCAGCTTTGTGCCGGTCTGTGCAGATGTTGACGATGAACTGAGCGATTTTTGGAAGCCCTGCTTAAGATCTGTTGGTATCTACACTGCGTATTATTCCACCACATTTAAAAATTAATATTGCCGTGGGCATGGTCGCTTTATTCATGCGTCTGTCAAGGGGAACAATGAAATTATTAGAAAACTATATATTTTCCAAATGACTTCTATACATAGTAGGTATTAAACGAAGTCGCCCGGCCGCGTGTGTCTGTGTATTCGGTTAAGGCTTCTAAACTACTTGATGGATTTTGATGCTGTTTCGACCATCATTTAGAGAATTTATTGAAGAAAGTTTATGTATGTAATACATTAATCTTTAATGTAAGTATAGTAGAGAAATGTCGAAGTTTCCTAATCAAGTAGGAAAAATCCGCTTTTCGGGCGCTAAACCATAAGAGATGCACCAAATTAATGTACTACAGAATTGCAGATCCTAAAAAGGTCTACAAAAATGCTGTGACAGGAATAAGGATAACCCACAGTAACAATTTTTGTCTTTTTAAAAATAGGGGTTCACTTACGAAGACTATGTGAACCGCACAGTATCAATCCTGCGTTAGTTACCTTAAGTATTCAGTGTATATACTTGCTGTAAACCTAAACAACGCCATATTTGTGAAATCGCAACCCGAGCGAGGTCGTGGCAGGTCGCTAGTATTCTGATACTGATATATGTGAATAGAAAAACAGAAAGTAGAAGACAATATTTCAGTATACACAAATGTTTACTTAAATGATAGCCAGTGTGCCCATCAAAATATATGAGTAGATTGGGGCAGCGACATTTCTCAAAGGTTGATTCAAAAAGTGCTCACATTACCGCGAACAGCCGGTAATAAGAGCAACTTTTCCTGCAGCGGAAGAGATGCTGCAACGTCGTGTGGCGGCGTACGACACGAAGCTTGTCGACGCAGCCCAGTGTTGCTAGATAGAGGAAATCAAATTATGGTACAATGCACCTTAAAATTCTGGTATTTTCCAAAGAATTCTGGTACTGCAATATAAAAAGGAACCAAATCATTCCCCCTCCCCCCCACTTTTTTCCAGGAAAACAGTTGTTGCAATTTTTAGTCCCAAATAAAATTTGTGTAATTTTTAACAAAAGTTATTTTATTATATTGGCTTGTTATTAGTTATAATATTCAGGTGCCCAGGGCTTACTTACCGGTATTCAACTAAAAAACGCGAAAATAATTTTAATTTTTTTTTGATTGCCATATAGGCCTAATTTGATTTAACACTATGTAGGTAATGCTACAAACTACAAGTACAATATAACATAAAATAATTTTAAGCTGTTGTGATTTACAATTACGTTTATTTTAGGTTACAAAATAATTTAAACATACAGATCCTTTTGTAACATCAGTAAATTTTAGCCAATTTTCGGGATCAACAAAAATTCTGGTGTATATGCATACCAGAATGAGAAAAATCTGGTATCAAGATAGAAAACCTCGTACAAATACCAGAATTATGGTACGCCTGGCAACACTGTTGTTCAGAAAAGGCATACAGGATGGAGGAGAGTGGGTTGCAAGGGGGGGGGAGGACTATAATTAGCATCCCCCCGTATCCGCGTGTATAATCTTACGCCGAGGTTCTCCCTAGAAGTGACCGACCAGGCTTGTGATGCGAGGCACCCGGTACAGGCTCCTTGCCCCCCCCCCCTTTTTTTTTTTCACCATACCAAACTCTTTTCCGCTCCGGCACCCCCACGTGTCTTCGGAGGGGTGGGGGCCCGCTGCCACGTGACTTGCAGTCAGCTGTGTGCGTACACTGTGCTGCCAAAGCTTTGATCCCAAACAGCTCTTTTGAAAATCCTGCCTGTTGGCTGAACACGAACTCTCAGCAATCGTTATGTGTAAAGGCTGTTCACGATAAAGTGAGTACTTTTGAAATGAACCTTATAAAAAGTCACTGCCCCTGCCTGCATATATTTTTATTGGTGCACTGAGTGACATTCGCCCAATAAAGTTTGTAACGATGGATGCAAAGTAGTTCCATATCTTAACGTCGAATAAAAAGTGTTAGGTAACCGTTTGTGACGACTTAAATTATTTATTTCGCTTCATTGTTTAATGCATCGGAATATAAAAATGAGCAGATTTGTATAATATTTACTTTTCTAATAATTTCACAGTTTAACTTGACCGACGCATGAATAAAGTGATGAGGCTCATGACAATGTCAATTTTACATAAGGCGAAATACTACATATCGTGCATATAAGTGCTCATTTTACAGTTAACAGCCTGTACCAGGTTTTCTCTATTTTCTACGTTAAGAAACAACATAACTGCAATAATAATAAATCAAATATAAAATTACAACGTAACTAAGTATAATCTTCCTCTTTTATTATTCGCGTAGCTTAAAATTGTAATTAAAATTGACGTCTTCGGAACACTGCGAATCTAACGGCGAGAAATTTCCCTATGCCAAACTCTCCCATGGGAAAACTCGTTCTGTTCCTAACCTGAGTAGAATTAACCTTAAGTTTAGAAAATTACACAATACGGGCAACGCACCGCATTCGTGCGCACTAATGTAATAATATTTTGTATGAGAACTATTTATTACTAGGCATTGCCAACACACGTATTTTCTCCCTGTTTTTATTCATATCTTTAATTGAAATATAATTTATAGATAAAATATAACTGAAAGTTCAATTTAACCAAAAATGGGTATTTTGAATTAAATGCTCGTGATATGTGACTTATTGTTATGATGGGCACTAGCGTGAATCTGCCTTTAAACCTACATACTTTCTGAACGCACCGTAGGTATACACCGCTGTATTCAGTACAATTTGCTAAAGGCTGTTCACGATAAAGTGAGCACTTTTGAAATCAACCTTAGAAAAATGTCACTGCCCCTACCTGTATGTATTTTAACGGCCGCCCTGAGTGACATGCACCCAGTAAAATTGGCAACGATGGAGGGGAAAATAGTTCTGTAAATAGGCGTTGAATAAAAATTGTTAGGTGACCATTTGTGATGACTTAAATTATTTCTCTCACTTTCTGATTTTTTTTTTTAATGCATTGAAGTGTAAAATTAGCATATTTGTACAATATTTACTTTTCTAACAATTTTACAGTTTCACTTGACCGACGCATGAATAAAGTGATGAGGCCCATTGCAATGTAAATCTTACATAAGACGAAAGAACACACAACGTGCAAACAAGTACATCTCAGGCAGAGCTTTCAAAAGTGCTCATTTTACCGTGAACAGCCTATAACACACGCGGCGAAATATTGTCAAAACGACGATATCCCCGAGGACACATCAACAGGAGCCTACTACGGGAACAAAGCAAGCTCTCGGCAGTTTCGCCACGAGGCGGAAGGTAAACCACGACAAGTTTATAATACAGAATCTTTAATGAAAGCATATCGCACCCAGGAAAGCAGTCTGTCTGCAACCATACACCGAGACGAGACGATGCTGTCCTGGGAGCAGCGTCATCGTGCGAGACCGCCGTTTCCGTAACGACCATCCTAAGGATACATCTCTCTTGACGGTTTTTCCCCCTCGCTCTTCACAGTTAAGACTATCTCTAAGTACACTTAGGGAGGTAGTCATGGCCCCCAAAGTGCAGGCCATGGCTGCCCAATCCCTCTTTGCCGCGATGCATGTCTCCTTGCATGTTTTTCCTGGTAGTTGTAAGGGGTTAGCCCTGAGACGCAATAAAATCCCGCCCTACCGTCGGGCCGTAACTTCACATAACACTTAGAATAAGGTAGTAAAAAAAAAACATCCTACGGCGACGATTCAACAGAAGGCGAGCGTGCAGATATGGACATTAATACTGTAGGCTATTCACGGTAAATTGAGCACTTTTGAAAGCCCTCTCATTTGGAATATTAGACATTATACCTTTAGACATTAATTTCCGAGTGCGGTTGAATATACACGCTGTGTTTATTACTTCCATGGCAATATTTATTTTAAAAAGTGGTCGACTTTAGCCATAAATGGCTAAAAGGAAAAAATAACTGGGCCGTCAAAAATGATCACTTTACCGTGAACAGCCTATAAATAGATTTGTGGTGCTAATTTAACGTAATATCCCTCCGCACGTTAGTAATTGAATAACATTGTTGCAGATCCTTGTTATGATTTGTATCTTGTACGTTGTGATTAACTAACTTCCAATATAAAATGCTTAATGTAGGCCTATGGTTTATAAATATAAATATAAGAAACCATAGCAATATTTAATAAACCACCATGCACGTTATACAGGATGTTTTTTTTAAAGGGTTGATTCAAAAAGTGTGGAGACACGGCACCGCGAATAGATCATATCGGGATAGTTTGTATTTCTCCAGCCATTCCAATTTTGACTTCGGGCCAGGCAAGGAATAGTTTTGTTACTCTGTGGGAAGGCGCGAAATTTTTTCCCAGTGGGCACCGACAGCCTCGCTTCTTTCTCGGGAAGATGCCGTAAGCAGAATGTTTGTACCTCGACGTTCGCTTCATGCCAACACCGCGGCTTTGCTGGTCTGACTGGCGGGCTGAGTTGCGCCGGGACGTGCAGGGCGTCCTGACCTCTGGGCTATGTGTTCTTTGCGGTCTGGTGAGGGGAAACTTCCTCAGCCCGCAGAGAGATACAACTGCTGCAACCGTATGGGTGGTATAAGGGCCCTCACAAGGGCCCGAGCACACCCCCGGCTCTGAGCTTCGGCAATGATGAGAGAGCTTCGTGCCAACGTGCCTTGTAACGTCATCTTCGTTCCGAGTGACCGACCGACTTCGCCTAGCGTCCAGGCTATTCTCGTCGTGTACAACACTCCCCCCCCCCCCATCACCTCTCGTGTTTAGTACGAGGGGGGAAGAGCAAGGACGATTCCAAACTAGAATGTTTCTGTATTTTTGAAGCGTTGATTATTTTTGCTTGAATACGCACAGAATTCCGTCCAGGTCTTTAATAGCCTATCCAGGGTGTCCACACACAGGAAAATGACAGGGAATTTTCGCCTGTGTCAAGGAAAATATAAATATGGGTTAAAAAATTTCAATTTTTAGGTTTGTGGATTGACAATAATACTTTTTTTTTTTCTGAGTAATACATATATGTACGATATTTAATATCTGTTTGTTTAAATGGCACTCGTGTGGTGTCAATATCGTGTATCGCGATAAATTTTGATGAGGTGAATGAAATGTTGGCACTGCTTGCTTGATCTGTGGCAGTGTAATTAAATTAAATTTCAATGATATCATATGTTCTCTCAGTGATGGAAAAATATGGTATTTGAAGGTCGCGGTCCTAAAAATAGGTCAGGGAAAATGGCAATGTTCTGCCTGCAAAAGAGAGAAACGTCAGGGCATTCCAAAATTAAATTTCAGTGGACAGCTTGCTATTTCCAGTGCTGTAGTCGAGGGGTTTACACGGGTATATTCCAGCGTTTTTTTGGGGCCATGGTGGCTGAGCAGTTAGTCTTCTCGCCTCCCACCAAGGCTATCCGGGTTCGTGGGGTCACTCCGGAATTTCACATGTAGGAATCGTGCCGGACGATGCTGTTGGTCGGCGGGTTTTCTCGGGGATCTTCCGTGTCCCCTGCCCTTTCATTTCGGCACTGCTCCACACTCACCTCAATCATCCTCATAACCCTCATCGGCTTTCAAGACCTCGATGTTAAGATCCGTCCAAATCTCTTCACTTCAGTCATTCGTCCCTGTCTGAAATTCTTTGTACCTCGATATAATGAAGATAGATGCTGGCTTTTGAGCGATTGGGGGGGGGGGGGGGGGGGATAGATGTATGTTAAAACAGTTAAAGCCTGTTCACGATAAAGTAAGAACTTTTGAAGTCAACCTTTAAAAAATATCACTGCTCCTACCTGCATATATTTTAACAGACTCACTAAGTATCATGCGCCCAGTGAAGTTGGCAACGACGAAGAGAAAGTAGTTCAGTATCTTAACGTTGAATTAAACTTGTCATGCGGCCATTTTTGAAAACTGAAATAATTTGTTTTTACTTCTTGTTGTGTAAGAATTAGCAGATTCTTAAAATATTCGCTTTTAAAATAATTTCACAGTTTCACTTGGCCGACGCATGAATTAAGTGATCAGGCGCACTGCAATGTTCATGTTGCATACGGCGGGAGAATACATACTGTTAATACACGTAGATCTTGAGCAGGGCTTTCAAAAGTGCTCCATTTACCGTGAACAATAACCAGCGTGTTATTTATGAACCTCCAATTGGTTTATCTCATAAGTACTGCTGACACAGGGTTTACTTAGCGCCATGAGTTCTATCAAGTAAAGTAAAAATAATAAAAGTACACTCACGACCATCCGTCAGTCGCCCGTCCGTCAGGCGGTCACATGATCGTCGACCAATCGCGGGGCAACTTTTTTTTTCTATCCGCTCCGTCAAATATATCTCAAACTTTATCTTTCGACGGACCGATCGATGGGCCACCGTCTCCTGAAGACATTCCGTAGACGCGAATACGCACTTTGAAATAAAATTAAAGGCAGTGGATATGCGTTAATTTTTCTTGGTGGACAATTCAGAAATTTAAAATGTAAACAATAATTCTGTATACATTTTTATTACGTAAAAAAAATTATTTCCCCAAAATGTTTTTCTCTTGAAACTGTATTTCCAACCAAAATATACTGCACCTTCTACGAAATAAAGATCGCGATGTTGCGTTATCACGCTGAAATTGACTGACGGGTGCTTAAGGCCATTGGTGCATGAAAGCAGTGCATTTATATCATTCTTGTTATAACTTGTTTCACAGCGGATTTTTCAAAATTTTTGGCTCGATAAGACGTAAATAACATCTTTTAGCACCTTCTTGCATTGTTACAAATTCGCTATGTTCGTTATTATTGGAGCACTGATTGCAGATAAGAAAACAATTTTCTTTTCTTTTCTTCCATCAGTGCTCCGAGAGTAATTGCGGCAGTGAATATCTAACAACGTAAAGAAGGTGCTGAAAGTGGTTATTATTGGAGCACTGATTGCAGATAAGAAAACAATTTTCTTTTCTTTTCTTCCATCAGTGCTCCGAGAGTAATTGCGGCAGTGAATATCTAACAACGTAAAGAAGGTGCTGAAAGTGGTTATTATTGGAGCACTGATTGCAGATAAGAAAACAATTTTCTTTTCTTCCATCAGTGCTCCGAGAGTAATTGCGGCAGCGAATATCTAACAACGTAAAGAAGGGGAGCTGAAAGTGGTTATTATTGGAGCACTGATTGCAGATAAGAAAACAATTTTCTTTTCTTTTCTTCCATCAGTGCTCCGAGAGTAATTGCGGCAGTGAATATCTAACAACGTAAAGAAGGTGCTGAAAGTGGTTATTATTGGAGCACTGATTGCAGATAAGAAAACAATTTTCTTTTCTTTTCTTCCATCAGTGCTCCGAGAGTAATTGCGGCAGTGAATATCTAACAACGTAAAGAAGGTGCTGAAAGTGGTTATTAAAGTCTTGTCGAGCCTTCGATAAACCCTTTGGAAAAAAAGTTATTGCAAAAATTATATAAATATACTGCTTTCATGCAACAATGGCCTTAAGCTGCTCATTCCTGGGCAGTAAGAGCTTGCCTGGAAATTCAACTGTATTGTGAAATTCTCCGAATACACTGCAGTCGTGGCGGCGTAAATATTGATTCTCCAGCGATGCCCTTATCGCGAGCCACTTATAGTGCTCGCTGGCTAGATCGCGACGCGTCTGCAACCTTGGACTAACTTACAACCGTAATTTCCGATAGGATAATGAGTTTACTATTTGATAACGTGAAGCGGCTGGTTGTTTACTCCCATGAAAAATAAATGTTTGTGTGTCCTGGAAGTACAGTTGTGTGTAAAGTTGAGCAAGCCTGTTCGATAATGTCTTTATTTCTTAACTTCAGTGGAGTGGCTTTCAGTGGAACGGTGTGCCCGAGTGTACAATGTGTAGAATTAATTGAAAAAACGTACACACCGTAACACAATTGTCAGAAAATTACGACGTTTGTTGTACACGAAAGAAGGAGCGTCAACTTTGTAATACTTAAAAAATATAATGCTAAAAATTTAGTTAGTTATTTAAATGATTTAAAAATTAAATAGTAAAAGTTTAATTTTAATTTAAAAAAATTCGTTTTTCCGTTTTGGGTGTGTAAAAAAACATATTTTTGCAATCAAAAACGTCATCAAGCAAGACAAAAATAGTAAAAATTTTAGTAATTACGTTTACAAATATTTTTAATAATTTATTTTACGCACGTCTATTTCAGTTGTAAAAATTATAATTTTAGAGGCTGGAATGTATTGACATTTAAATAGATAAAATGTAGCTAAATATTTTACGGCGTTGCCAATATTAACAGCATATTGAATACATAATACCGGCGGAGTCCTTCGGGAGGTAATGAGGAGCAGTCTAGCATCCCCGTGTTGTAGAGATACGCATCTTGTTTTGTTTGCCGGGTCTATACCAGCCGTTTATAAGGCGGCGTCCTCCTGGATCACAAAGGAAACCTTTCGGCGCCAGCGCCATTCACGCCCTTGCGCGCCCCAGCCTTAGGGCGGACACCAGTAGCCTCCCCCTCCCCCCGCCTGCGCCAAAATTTGCTCAGGAGGGGGATGGTTGGGGTTGGAACAGCTCCATTACCGGCGCCATTTACAGTGGCCATCAGGTGCCAGTTTTCGAGGGGGGGGGGGTCAGATCCCCGGAGACACTAGATGACCTCCTCCCCCCCCCCCATCTGAACCCGTTTCCATTCTTGTTGTGTACAGCCAACGAAGTAGCTATGTAGTCAGTAATTCCTGTATCTGATATAAAAAAATATCAGATACAATCATAGACTAAATATGAGGCAGACCGCTTATTCGTCTTATGCGCATGTACCCAACATTGACCTACCCCAATCTTACACAACTGTCAAAGTCACATGGTCAACAGTGATGAACGTGTTTGTTTATATCTTAATTTATAAATGACAAGCACTATTATATTAATAAAATACTTTTGCCAGTTTTAATTTAATCGAACTGCATTACAAATTGGTTAGAGGAAGTATACGTTCATCTCTAAGCATTTGTCAACAAATCATTTTTCTAACCTAAGTCCAAACCACGCCATTTTCGCCAGACGTGTATGCAGAAAAGCAGTTCAATGTTGGGACACGGGGATTGGTTGTGCGCAGCCAGCGAGATCGGTCTACCCCATCTTTAGTCTATGGATACAATCCTGTATCAGTATCAGTTTGGAACAGGTACAGAAAATAGCTGCAGCGAGCCATCTATACCAAGACCTCCAGCGTTCTTTGGCAAAAAGTATTAAGAAATCTACAAGTATATTTTTTAAGGCGATATCTTTATGTCACGTGTATGAGAACTACAGAACGCCAGTTGCCGAGATTTTTCCCTGTATTAAGACGATCGCCTAAATACCGTCTAAAATGCGTTGCAACGTGTCTGAAAATTGTGTTTTTTTTTCTTTTGAAACTGTGAAACGTGCCCCTAATAGAAAAGTAAGCACAATCCAGATGGTAACGGAATGGTACTTTCCAAGACATCTTATACATCGGAAACATTATTTTCATGCTCTCCAACTGATCATAATAAAGTTTGTTTTAGACTACTATAAGCTGTTCACTGTATAACGAGCACTTTTGAAAGCTCTGCTTAAGATTAAATTGTATGCACGTTACGTATTCTTCCGCATTATGTAAAATTAACATTGCCATAAGCCTCGTCACTTTATTCATACGTCGGTCAAGTAAAACTGTGAAATTTTTATGAAAGTAAATATTACACAAATCTGCTCATTTTCACATTTCGATGCATTAAAAAAAAAACAGAAAGCGAAAGAAATAATTTAAGTTATCACAAATGGTTACCTAACACTTTTTATTTGACGTTAAGATATGGAACTATTTTCCATCCGTCGTTACCAACTTTACTGGGCAAATGTCTCTTCGTCCGCCCATTAAAATATATGCGTTCTGGGGCACTGACATTTTCCTAAGGTTCATTTCAAAAGTGCTCACTTTATCATGAACGGCCTTAATATTTCAAAATATACGAAGAGGAGACATGCGAAACTACGATGGAGGCATGCTATAGAGTCGCGTCCAAACAGCTGCAGAGTCACCGTTTAAGGCCCGTCTTCAACCATTTTGCAGAAATTCGTTTTCGGATTCAGAGTAATTACTGACAATGTACGATTATAGAAAATTTACATTATACGATGTATTTTTGTACGTAGTTCTGTGTGCTACCTGCTTGTAAAAAGTCAGGAACATATTTATATGTAACGCGGGGGGAGTGAACCCAGGGCGAGGCAGCACTCTCCGAGTGACGGGCTTTCCAACTGGGGCCCGTAGGTGCCCGTCATCCCCGGACATGGCATGAAATTAGACCCTAGGATGGAGCGGCTCTGGGATGCAAGGACGGGGGAAACGGGAGCACCCCGAGAAAACCCGCCAGCACGATTCCCACATGCGAAAATTTGGGAGTGGATCCGCCGAGTAACGAGCCCTGATCGCCGTGGTGGGAGGCGAGCGCCCTAGCCACTGCGCCACGGCTGCCCCACATTTTATCAATAAGTTCGTGCCTTCTTGCAATCCGGAAACAACACACGGATACAAAAGTATTAAACAACTAGTAAGTTTTAAGTTTTCTGGAACCAAACGTTTCCAATAATACCTCGGAAACTGAAATGTCACGAAAATTAATCATTTCTGCAAAAGGGGTTAGGCGCTCAGGTGAGTCGCCAGTTTAGCGCCATTGCGCGTAGGGGCGCTATTACCTTACATACGTCGGTCGGCGTCGCCCTGATAGCTTCACCGATTTTTGTCTCACTCATGCAGTCACATAGCCCTGACAAGCACGACACGACAGCCCCGACACGACATTTAAAACTAAACGGCCATGAAATACTAGATAGATGTGACGTAAGCCCGACAATTGTAATCCGACCAGCAATTGTGGATTAGAAATGGGAGTGAAGAGATTTGGACGGCTCTTAACATAAAGATCTTGTGAGCCGATGAGGGGAGTATGTAGCAGCGCCGAAATGAAAGGGCGGGGGAAACGGGAGATCCCTGAAAGAACCCGCCGACCAACGGCATTATCCAAGACGATTCCCACATGCGAAAACCCAGAGTGACCCGGCCGGGGATTGAACCTGGATCGCCTTGGTGGGAAGCGAGCAGGCTAACCGCTCAGCCACCGTGGCCACTGGATTAGAAATGGTTTCTATCTTCGTCGTGTCGTGCGGCACGACACACACAATATACAACCTTGCAAAATGAAATTGTGTGGCAAGCTTTCTCTACAATAGCAAATACGCAGATTACAAGAAAAAAATATTGAAAATTACTGTGTTTAACTCTTAAAAATAATAATCTTACCTTTTTATGCATTTTCGATTACACTTTGTCACCATCATGTATTCCGAATTTCCCGTCTGCCCACCGCCTTTGAAACTAGCGTAGTTAATCAGCGCCTTCTGAATGGCCCCGAAAAAAATTTCCACACTTCGTGTCGCGTCAGTAAACTGTCGTGTTGTAAATTCGAGCAGACACATTGAAAATAAAAATCTCGTGTCGTGCTGTGTGTTTGTCGGGGTTATGTGACACATACCTCTCACCAGTCGATCACTTTAAGCCCGCCACGCACGGAAGCAGGAGCCGGCGATCTGTAGTGATCGATCAGTCCGAACTGTATAGCGTGTTTGCACGGACGCTGAAAGCCACGAACCGATGGCTCGATAGATTCCCGCCAAACTAACTGAACTCTGTGGACTTCGAGAGTCGTCGAGCTGAACTGACATGTGCGTGGGAAGCGGAAGGCCGTTCCAAAGTCCGTTGGTCAGTTTTTTTTTTATTTGAGGGGGAAACCACACGCAGAAGTGTGCTCATTCATACGCATACACAGTACAGAGTGGTCCAAATGTCTTGTCACCCCCTTATTTTTACTTCAAGTTATTTCTGCTATTTCATTCTCTATGGTAAGGTTGAAGTAAAGCAACTGCCTATGGAACATTGCACCTGACTGTACAATGCGAAGAACTCGTTAAAAAAAAGTATTACAGACGCCATAAAAACTGTCAGGAAAGTGCGATTTATTCTGTATACGAAATAAGAACATATATATTTTGCAACATTGAAAAATAATTTACTAGAATATACTTTTTAAATGTAAAAAAAAAAAAAAAACAATCGATGAAAATAGTCTGTATTTTTAACGAAGTTTAAGCGCATTTCCATTCTGGATGCTTCACAAATCGGAATTTGCAAGAAAATCTTCGTCGTGGAATATCGTCACAGTGTTTACTCTGATTACATGTACGAAAATTGTGATGATAATGTAGGAAATAATCTTTGTAATTATTTTCATGTGCGTCCATTCGTCACAAACATTT
Source organism: Dryococelus australis (assembly GCA_029891345.1). Lineage (NCBI taxonomy): Eukaryota > Metazoa > Arthropoda > Insecta > Phasmatodea > Phasmatidae > Dryococelus > Dryococelus australis. The sequence continues at coordinate 43,742,076 of CM057006.1, forward strand.
ATGGCTGAAACTGACGTAAAAAAAAGTAAATTATAAAATTTATGTGATACGTTATTATTATGATTTTATTGCACATAATCACAGCAAATATTATGACTATCTTTCTCGGAGAAGATTTCTTTCAATTTCTGTTTTTCGAAGCATCTAGAATGGAAATGTGCTTAAATTTTGTTAAAAATACACACTATTTTCAACTATTATTTTATACATTTCAAAAGGATATTTTAGTAAAATATTTTACAGTGTTGCCAATATATATATACTTATTTCATATACAGCATAAATCGTACTTTTCTGACAGTTTTTATGGTATCTGCACTACTTTTTTACTAGTTCTTCACGTTGTATAGTCGGGTAAAGTGCTTCATAGGCAGTTGTTTTACATCAACCTTAAATGGCCGACACGAGCTCCTACAGTGTTGAAGAGCGGCTTGTTGGTAGTGTTTGGGCACATGAACGTCCACATACTGGGAAGAGCATAGGGGATGTGCGACGAGACTTCAGGAGACGATTCCACAAAGAAGATCCTCCTAAAAGGACAGTACTGCGTTGGGAACACAAGTTGTTTCTAACGGGACCATCTAAAGACAAACGGAAGACAGGACGACCAACCTGAAGACAGGACACATGTGCGGCGGTGAAGGCATATGTGCTCCTATCACCCAAGATGTCACTGCGGAAAGGAGCATCCGAGCTTGCAGTCGCAACAACCACAATGTTAAGACACGCGAAAAGGATCTTGGATTAAAATCCTTTAGGTCAACAGCTGTCAGTGAGCTAAGCGATACTGACATGAACAAAACGACATTCAGCATGCGCAAGATTGCTTGAGGTGTATTCGACACTCCGACAGCGTTTGGTTATTGGAATACCTTATGGTATATTTGGATTACACTGCATTATTACTGATTATGTATGGGTGACAAGACATTTTCAGGAGGTTCAAGATATGTGGACCATCCTGTAGTTACATCCAGTCACTGGGATGGAACTTCAACTCTTCCATTATTTTTATATGATAATATTGTCCACTCTTTAATAGCCAATCCTTTACCCACACTTTTATTGTCTTCCCTGTTTTGTCTCCGTTTTATAACACTAATTACAATTGCGGCACACGCTGTTCCGCCCATTCAGCAAAAAAACTCATCCAACACCGACCTCTATCAAAACTTGATGCGCGATTGGCGGGCATTTAGAATGGCACTAATGTACGGCGGTAAACATTGAGATTGCATATGTGTTATAAGCGAAGATTAAGCGACTGTAGCTAGAGTCAAGACAGTGAGAAGGACCTTAACTACAATTGAGATTGGCATAAAAATTGCGCTCGCTGATATAGGAATAACTAGAGACCTGAAAAATTCGCGAGTTCAATGACCTGCAGGGTAGACTCTGCAGTCTTGTGTACAAATATTACGATGTCAACTGCTCACTGGTTGTCTTCTGGTCACAGGGGAAGGCGACAATTGGACACCGTTTTCCAGGAGGTGTCAAACACCGTGCGGACCAATGACTGAAGTTATATAAACGCACGTGTTTTGAATTCTAGCTTGTCCCGAAATTAATCCGCAAAATCTTCAGGTCTCTAGGAATAACGAGTACTAATAGCATGTGTTGGCAGGCTATTGTATTCTGTAAATAATATATGCTTGTCTTTTAAATGTATCGCAAGTAAGTCAAGAAATTAAAGTTATTTTTTTTATTGAGACCTCCATCACACACGAACTTTGGTATGCCCTAGGCAATTTGTAATAATATATTATTAGGGTATATAAGTAACCGCATTTATGGTGGGTCAAAGTAAGTGTTAAAAAGCTATCATGAAGGTCAAACAAAAGTTATATATGCATACACTCCTTAAAACTTGGCTTGAAATATTCTACATAAAATACAAAGTAAATTCTTGTAGTTATACTCAAACGTGTTATACACTTAGTTTTCCAATGACGATGTAAACAAACCTCTATAGGCTCTTCACGGTAAAATGAGCACTTTTAAAAGTTCATCTTATGATCTAATTATATAGATGATGTATATCCTTCCGTATGTAAAATTAATATTGCCATCGGTCTCAACATTTTATTCATGCGTCGGTCAAGTTAAACTATGAAATTATTAGAAAAGTACATATTTTACAAACCTGCTCTTTTACACTTCGATGCATTAAAAAAACAGAAAGCGAAAGAAATCATTTATGTTATATCAAAGGGTTACCTCACACATTTTATTCGATGTAGAGATATCGAACTACTTCCCATTCTAGTTACCAACTTTACTGGGCGTATCTCACTCAGAGAGCGTTACTTTTCCAAGATTAATTTCAAAAGTACTCACTTTATCGTTAACAGCATTTGATTAGTGCTAAAAATAATATTGACAGCAGGTGCAAAAAGGCATTATGTTGCCACAGAACTGTTGGAACATTCATAAAATATCCTAACGGCAGTTCACGATAAAGTGAGCACTTTTGTAATCAACCTTAGAAAAAAGGCACTGCCCCTACCAGTAGTAGGGCCGGGGGGGGCAGATACAAAGGGATTAATTGGGACTAATTGATGGATTATCGATTTCATTGATCGAATCAATAATTAATCCGTTCTTCATCCGAGCAAAAATCGAAGGGGTTGACCAAAAATTTAAAGAGTTAATTAAATCGAAAGGGTTAAATTTAAAGAAATGGTTAAATGTATTGAATAGGTTGATTTTCTACTTCTTTCTTTCTTTTTTGGTGGGGGAGGGGGTAGCAGGAGCTCTGTACGATGTTGACGCTGTAGTGTCCTGAAGGCGACTGACCAGAGTGGTAGGTTGCAATGTGTTATATAGGTGTTGAGTTGAGTGCAAGAGTGGGCTAAGTGTAAATTATCTTATTTTTTTCTAATTTTGATGTGTTTGTAGATATATTGGTGGTAGATAGGCGATTTTTACTAATATATTTAACACACGAGATAATTTCAGAGTATTTAAACGAGTTCTACATATGAATACATTATACACATTGAATCGAAAATTTCAAACGACTACATGAATAATAATAAATGTAATTACTCCAGTATGAAATTAAATGTAACGTGAGTCTCGAGCTTAGAATAATAATTTACATGAGTGAGAATTTTAACTGCTTGAATATCATCTGATGTCGACAAGTGCAAATTGACCTAACGAAATCCAACTAGCCAGTATGAAATTACACAAGGCAGAGTCTTTAAACAAAATATTCTCAAACGAGTTCTAAGGATGAATGAATGACACAAGAGACAAGTATAATGAACAACTATGTTTTATTGTCTTTAAACGAAATCCAGCTAGTCAGTATGAATTAATAATAAATTAAAAAGTTTACACGTACAAATTACACGATTCAGCCTGGGGAATGATATCTTACGGCAAAAAAACTCTGAATACGATTTAAACCAGACACATTAGTGACGTCTATTCTGATAATAATGATAGAAAATCTTACCCCAAATGATATTAAAATAAGTCTGTTCGATGTATGAATGAGTAGCACTTACATCGAGCTGTAAGTAGATACGTCTAGCGTGGCCGATAGACATCTGTGTTTAAATTAGGGTAAAAACTCTTAAATGAAGGAAAAATTTTTTTTTTATGTTTATGAAATTCACTGCACTTGTTAACACAAGCTGTATTTTCAAAATGTTACAAAGTTTCGTGTACCGAACACAGAAATATGTTTTGGAAATTATACCGCAATATTGACTTAACACACAAAAATTTGGATTTTTCGGTAAATTAAAATGAATATTTCACACTGTAGTTTACGAATACTGTGAACGAGGCCTGACGCCGGAGAAAATAATATCGCTTAACGGAAATCGCGGCAAGGAGTAGAGATGGTCGCCGGTCCGTAGTTGCGCTAACCCGCGGTCGTAACCTTGTCGGCCGACCAAGTTTCTAAAGGTGCAGTGAAGATGAGAGAGAGAGAGAGAGAGAGAGAGCTGGTGAGGTACACGTCTGTCTAGTCCAATTGTTCGTGAGCAACTGAAGATGGCAACCACTGGATATAGGGGTGTAGATGGCTCCCAAGGTCCCTGCGCCCCCTCCCACCTCCCAGAACCGGCCCGAGTCCAGGATTCCATCTACCCCCTCTACACCAAGCCATGTCTGCGAGGTCCTGGGGGTGATTCACCTGTCTGCCTGTGATTGTCATTTATCGCTTGCACTCAGATCGGGACTGTTTGCTTGTAGCCACCCCTCCCGTCCATACCCTACACCTCTTGCCCTCAGAACCTTCCCGAGTCCAGAGGAACGTGCCCTTGTCCACACACCCCTCTCACCCCAGACCTGAAGTTGACTTGCCTTGAAATTATACTTTTCTGAAGAGCTCTGCTATCGATCGAGCTTGGTGTTCACAAAAACCTATTTTACACATCCCAGCTTCAGCCCTGAGAGATTTTTGTATTTTTTCCCCCGTGAGTTGGCATCCCTGCCATATCTGTTTCATGGCTATGCATCCTTCCCCCGCTACAGTATTCAGAATGGGTTGTCTAGTGTTTGCTTCCCTACTTTGGCTCGCTGGGGCCCGTAGCCCTCTGAATGTGTACCCTGAGAGATTTCGCCTCACTTGCTGTCTTCAACCTTATGCGACAGGTTGACTTTATAAGCAGTGAAATGAAAAAAAATTACAAGTCCCTGAAATCAAGTTCCCATATAAGCCCCGAGATAATCCCCAGATTTAACATTCCAACATTAACTTTCAACTATAATCCAGGAAACATAAATTAAAAAAAATATCTATATTGAAATACAAGACTTATTTTATTCACGTGTTCAAACAGAACTGTTTTTTACAAGTATTCAAACAAGACATTTTTTTACTCACTAAGAATTGTTTTTACTATCAATTTGGCTCATGTTTATTCGTATAGGAGAGAAAAAATATTGGGAGATAATTGCCCATCTCTTTTAATAACGAGATTTCGAGAGCCGATAAGGATGAAGTGAGGCAAGAAGTGCCGGGTCATGCACATGAGACTAGGGGAAACAAGACAGATCTCCGATAAACCCCTTGTATCAACAACAATGTCCAACACAACATCCACATGTTCTCAATATTTTGTTTATATGGTGTGACCAGCCCAGGGAGGCGAGTGTGCTAAGCGCTCAACCAACACGTTCCCTCTCTTTTTATGTCTAGCAAAAAAAAACTTTCCAACAGCATAATATATTCCATGTAACATAAATTTATATATTTGAGTATATTCAATATTTTGACAGTTTCCGACATAAGTTCAACGAAACAGTGCGAATACAGGCAGCAATCATGTTTTTCATAGTTGGAATATAGTGATTGCCACATTATTTTTACTTTTTACTAAAAGGTTAAAATTCTTGTAAATTCACAGGAAAATAGTGGCCATTTTGAATCCTTACTGTATATAAAGAGGGATAAATTAATTTTGCTCAGTTTTAACTCGGCATCTGCTAAGGTCACTTCGAAGGTGTGTGTGTGCATTGCAGTAGCATAGATAACAATGCCAGGTGTCTACTACAGGCTTCCAGGAAGTGTCGACATCAACGGCAAGCGTTGATAATCTGAACGACACCAGGCGTCCACTACAACAACAGATGCTCACTACAATGTTTACTATAATGACAAACATCCATCATGTCTACTACAACTCCAAGCGTCCACACCGAGAACGATGCCAGATATACACTACAACTTCGCTACATCTAGAACATCTCAATGCAGAATATACAAGGCATTTCATCTTTGCATCAGGTACAATGCATCAAGGTCACTGCTGTTGACAATTGCGACTCTGAATGGGTTAAAACGTTCAATGCTATTTTAGCTTATAGGAAGGCAAAAACTTTATTGAGTCTAGAGTGTTCCCTACTGCGAGTATTGCTGAAAGAATTCATAATTTGTTTTGTGGGGCACAAAATAAAACTAGTGTATCTGTTACTGGCTGAACATTTAAAAGCCATATCCTCTATTTACCTTGTGATGGCTGTCCTTGCGGCATGCTTGCCTATGCTAATGATGAGAACTTACAGCATATGCGGAGGGATTGTATGTCGTGCAGACTGGAACAGCTACTTGAAGCTAGAATAATTCCATATACAGTAATGGACGATTCCAGAGTTGCTGAAGTAGATTCCGAGGCGAACATGGTCATCTTATAAAATTTTATACTAGAGACTTTTTTTTTTTTTGGAAGTAGTGTATAAAGAAATAACACAAAAATGATGTGCTATGGCAAGGGTTTCGAAAACTATCAAGACAACTCCTTTTAATTAAAGAGCTTGCTATTTCTTATGCAACCAATGCTAATGACTAAATTATTATGCTTTAAATCTCACAGACCTTGGCACAGTTTAAAACCTGATATTAAAGTAATGTTTTGGGAACAGACTTAACAAATACATAACCTGAAATGGGACTCTGGTTATATATCTTACAAAAAACTTTTTCAATATGTAAATGATGCATTACTTGTAGACTACCCCATATATGTGCTTGGAAAAATGCAGAAGGAGATTTTAAAAACTTTAACAAATGCAGAAGTAATAAAAAGAAATTAACATGACTGTTCGAGTATTAATTCAATAGTCAAATGCTATAGTACAAATCAATGTGAGGAAAAAACATTCTGCTCACAATGTAAAAGCGAAGCTTTAAGAGAATATTTGTACCAATATCCTACCTATGTGTAGAGATATTAATTTTTCGAATAAATGGTTTGTTCCAGGTAGCATAAGATTTCGAAAAAATGGATAAATTCGACCCAGAGAAGACGTACTTCACTGTTTTTCGAGGACACAAGAAAGTATGATTCCAGTCTCTAGGCAACATATACTTTCAAACACAGATGTGTAATGGAAATGAACATTGGAATTTCGCAGAAAGTTTTGGAGAAAGCCTGTATACAGAACGAGTGCTGTGTGATGAAGAATATTTTCCTGTTTTTAATATGCGGTGTGACAGCAAATAGCCCTGTTCTTCTAGGGACCTATGTTTTAAAAATCTTAGTACAGAAATAACTAAAGAACCGGGTTTTCATCAAATCAAATATAAATTGATTAGAGAATTTTACGATATCACCACAACCTCATGAACTGAAACATGTAATAATAAGGAACACATCACGCATATACAAGGCAGTCGCACATTTTTAAGGTCGCCATGCAGAATGTGGGACTGTGAGGTTTGAAAAAGCATGGTTCGTTTCTGTAAATTTTATCCAAAAAAGTTATTGTTGAAGAACTAATTTTAACTGGAAGAACATCTGTCTATATAAAGAGAGAATCGTACACCAGAGCTTCAGTTATGATGGAGAGGTTCGGCTCATCACCTCAGTATGCTAGTTTTACTACAGGATTCAGGCGAGTGTGGTCTCGAATAGAAGATGAAGATAGTCCATTACAGATACAGATGTGCAATGAAGATGAACATTGGTGTTCCTCATTAGTCAGTCCAACAGAAACTTTTAAAGTTTTCGACATATGTTATGGGTGAAATTATTGTCCTTTATATAATTTACATCCTGACAACAAGCTACCTTGTAATGAAGGTAAACTAGAATTTGAAGCTCATGGTGGATACATCACCAAACACAAGTCCTGCAAGAAAATGAAATACATTGTGCAGGAGTTTAGTTGCAGTTCTCTTACTACAGTTTGAACAGAAGAATGCAACAACAAGCAACATTATACATACATCGATGACCAAGAATTAACTTTTCCCTGTCACATGTAGCAATGCAATGTTTTTCAAAGCAAGAGCATCTAGCAGACTATACAAAGGAGTGTGGCTAGTATTAAATTGTCAGTCATGGCTAGGATCTTCAACCATACAGATGTATACAAAGTCCCGTAAATATGATACAGAAGAGTGTTCTTTAAACTATATGGTGGTATTCTACAAGTTCATGTCTGTAACATTAAAAGAACATTGGTGCTATACTTTCAACAACAGTCTCAGCATTCGTTTTGGTGAAGGACTAGCATACAAGGATTGTGCTGTGAGATATCTTCGCCCAGACAGTAACTTGCCATCAAGATTAGAAGATTTGATGATTGCCAGTCTTAGCAAGGAGATAGAAGAACAGGGATACATAGTAATCGAGTACCAGCTCACCAGACCTCACCAAGGAATCACCATTTGTTGGAAGGAGACCTGCAACGGGGACATCCATAACTTTATTTTCGAACAAGGAGGATTAGTTTTTCCGTCAATGTGTAATTTATATGTGTGTGAAGTGGTTATTCACAATAATGATCCCAATGTTCCCATTGTGCCCAATGAAATACAAGTATGAGTTTTTTACTAAAGGTTTGCATTCTGTAACACAGCATATTATAATAATCACATTTTGTTGTTAAGGAAATGTGTGAGTCAGACATTCATTTCAAATGTTCATCTTTCTCCCAAGCTTTTAGAGGACATGGTAAACCAAATATTTATGATGCCACATTAACTAACTGCAACAGTTCTGAATGTCTTGTAAACCAGTACAGACCGCACAGAGTATATCGTAAGCATAAACTTAAGGACAAACACATTGTAACTTCATATTGTGAGGAAGAAAAATGTTTAAAACATCTTGTTTATAATACAAACACTGTTTTGCCATATCAGTATTTTGAAGAATGTGATAATAATCGTCATACTTTATATCAATGTAGCAAAAATAATGTTGGTTACATGTTTTATACTGGGTGTTATTAATCAAAATGTTATGTACATTGAGCAATAAAATTAGCAAAAAAAAATTTAGCCCTAAAACACGTTTCAACTTGCAAATTTTGAGGATGAATTTATATATATACACATTGTACCTTTCTAAGTCTTCTAAGTCGAGTGTTGGATGTCATAGTAGCAACATGACTTATTTTCATCCTGCAAACCATTATTCCAGTGTTTAACAAGGAAAGTCATACACCGTATGGTGCCAGGAAATTTTGCAAGAATTTATAGAAACTTGTGACAAAATGTTTTATTTTAAAGTAATTTACTTTTCTCTAGGAGATGAAAAGAGTCACAACACAAACTCATACTGTACGGTAACAATAAGAAATGTCCAGTGTTTAATATGACTGCAAACACACATCTTCCATCTAGTATGAAGATTTTTACTCTCATTATGTTGAATCATATCCTGATTTGGTTGAAATCATTGTTTTACATGCTCCTTCTTGTAAACCTGGGTGTAATAAATCCTCACATCTTGAAAGCAGAGGCAAAGAAGGGGATCTGGATCCAATTTTAAGAAAATGCATGAAAACTTTGTTCACAGAAGTTGCTAACAGTTTATAAAAATATTTGTTTTAAAGAAAAATGTTGTATGTATTTTGAATTAATGTTTTGTGTTACCTTGTAGGTGTTTCGAAGCAAGGTGTAATTGTTGCACATAAGTTTTTGAGCTATCTGTATTTTTGAAATAATTGTCTAATATGTTTTGTAACATGCTGTATATGCTAGTGTTAAAAAAAATGTTTTAAATATATTGTAAATTCACTTATGTTTGCTTAGCATGAAAATGTTTGGAGCAAATTCTACTTGGTAGTGTCAAAATGTTTTGTGTCATCCTATACTTGATAGTGTTTAAATAATTTAAATAAGTGTGTAATTTGTATATGTTTTGGAGCAAAATTTTTTCTACTTGTTTAGATATGTTTTTGAACATAGTATGATGCTTCATATTTAAATTGATTTTTTTGGATCATCCTATATTTGTATATATCATTTAAAAAACAATTTTATAATATGTCCTATGTTTTGTAACATCCTGCAGGTTCCTGATTTTGTAAATAAATTAATGTTTTAAAATGAATTTTTTACATTTATTTAACCGATCCTTATTTAAAGTGAACTTGTTTTAGTAAGAAAAATATTTTTTCGACAGAGAGGGAAAAGTAATTAATTTATCTCAGAGAAAGAGTGAAAGAGAATGAGAAAGAATGAGATAGGATTAGAGAGAATGAGAGAGAGAGCGAGAGAGAGAGAGCATGAGAGAGAGAGAGAGAAAATCAGCATTAGACTATAATTGATCATTGCGTATCCGTGTGTCATTTAGTTTTCCTGCGAACGCTGTAACCAAAAGGTGATATGTCATGTCTGGCAAAGCTTCCACTTCCCTTCATTTACGAATTTTGACCATAATTTAAACTCAGTTATCTATCAGCCGTGCTAGACATCTCTACTCACAGCTCGATGTAAGTGCTACTCATTCATACATCGAACAGACTTATTTTAATATCATTTGGGGTAAGATTTTCTATCATTATTATCAGAATAGACATCACTAATATGTCTGGTTTAAATCATATTCAGAGTTTTTTTGCCATAAGATATCATTCCCCAGGCTGAATCGTGTAATTTGTACGTGTAAACTTTTTAATTTATTATTAATTCATACTGACTAGCTGGATTTCGTTTAAAGACAATAAAACATAGTTGTTCATTATACTTGTCTCTTGTGTCATTCATTCATCCTTAGAACTCGTTTGAGAATATTTTGTTTAAAGACTCTGCCTTGTGTAATTTCATACTGGCTAGTTGGATTTCGTTAGGTCAATTTGCACTTGTCGACATCAGATGATATTCAAGCAGTTAAAATTCTCACTCATGTAAATTATTATTCTAAGCTCGAGACTCGCGTTACATTTAATTTCATACTGGAGTAATTACATTTATTATTATTCATGTAGTCGTTTGAAATTTTCGATTCAATGTGTATAATGTATTCATATGTAGAACTCGTTTAAATACTCTGAAATTATCTCGTGTGTTAAATATATTAGTAAAAATCGCCTATCTACCACCAATATATCTACAAACACATCAAAATTAGAAAAAAATAAGATAATTTACACTTAGCCCACTCTTGCACTCAACTCAACACCTATATAACACATTGCAACCTACCACTCTGGTCAGTCGCCTTCAGGACACTACAGCGTCAACATCGTACAGAGCTCCTGCTACCCCCTCCCCCACCCAAAAAGAAAGAAAGAAGTATAAAATCAACCTATTCAATACATTGAACCATTTCATTAAATTTAACCCTTTCGATTTATTTAACCCTTTCAATTTTTGATCGGATTAAGGATAATACGATAATCAAATCGATAATCCTTCAATTAATCCCTTTGTATCTGACACCCCCCCCCCCACTCCCCCTCCACGGTTCTACTACTCCTACCTGCTATATTTTAACTGTCGCTATGAGTGGCATGTGTTCAGTAAAGTTGGTAACGATGGAGGGGAAATGTAGTTATATATATTAGCGTCAGACAAAAACTGTTAAATAACCATTTGTGAACTTAAATTATTTCTCGCCCCCCTTTTTTTAATGCACCGAAGTGTAAAAATGAGGAGGTTTATACAGTGTTTACTTTTATAATAATTTCACAGTTTCACATGACCGACGCATGAATAAAGTGATGAGGCTCATGGCAACGTTAATCTTACATGATGCGAAAGAACACACACCGTGCATACAAGTAAATCGATCTTAAGCAGGACTTTCAAAAGTGCTCATTTTACCGTGAACAGCCTATAGGAAGCACCTTCCTCACTCAGTCTGTCCAGGAAGTACTGTAGTTGTGTCGCCACTCAGTGCGCCGACGACTTGATCATCGGGAATCTCGCGGGCGGACAGACATGCAACTCGGCAGTGCTATACCGACCACGCGGCCTCAGCAGCCACTGGCGGTCGACCCGCCTAATTGTCACGTGGGCTTCTAACGAGCCCCGTCTGACGCCATGGCGAGCTGCCGAAGGAAGCGGAGATTCCACGGAATTGCTCTCCAAGTCCCTTGTTCGAGTTCCCCTCGTTAGATTAACACGCTGCAGGCAAACCTTTGGGAGTGCGTGCGCCTGGAAAACAGATAAGATTGCCGAGTAGTTCAGTCTGCGGGGAAGTTTACTCGCGATCCTTCTCACTAGGCGGCGGCGTCGACCACCCGACGACGCGTGAGTAACGCGAGTTTGGATGCGTCGTGCAAAATGTTCATCGCGCTATTCAGGTTACTATAGGCTGTTCACGGTGTAGTGAGCACTTTTTGATGCCCTTCCATTTGGAATAATAATCAAAAAATATATTTTATTGTTGTCCTAGACGTTAACATTGGAGTCCGGTGAAATATCCACACTGTGCTTTATTATTTACCTTGCAATATTTATTTTAAAATGTGGCTAAAAGGATTAAAAAAATAGCTGAAAGGAAAAAAGTAACTAGGGCCTCGAAAGTGCTCACTTTACCGTGAACAGCCTATATAGTCTATTGGCGGTTTCTTCACACTTTTCGAATCAAACCGTTGAAAAATCACATCATGTATAACTTTTTTAGGTTATTTCCAAAATATGCTATGTATCACAAGCGTTATATACCTATGTTAATTTAAGTATCTTATTTTTCGTTAAATTGAAGTTTTGCCTATATTTTATTTATAAAGTATAATATGTCATTTATAGTAAATATGAATAAAAACCGTATGAAAACGTGTGCGTTTGTAGCGCTTAGTAAGAAACAGTTCTCATGCGAAATATTATTACAAGTGAGTGCGCATGAATTCGGTGCGCTGTCCGTTGGTGTTAATTTCTAGACTTAGTTAAGCTTTGTTTGTATGAGGCGGAGGAATAGCCTGGAAGTAGAATTTACGCAGGACTTCAGAAAAGTGTGAAGTAGGCCTAACCCTTTAATGGATTATATGTGGCACACTGTTTACACTAATGTGAGCTCTTTTGAAAACAACTGCCCATTTACTCTACATGTAGTACCGTATACTATAGGCTAATCACGGTAATATGACCACTTTTGAAAGCCCTGCTTAAGATCTACTTGCATGCACATAGTGTATTCTTTGGCCATACGTATAATCAACATTACAATGGGCGAATGCGTCGGTAAAGTGAAACTGTCAAATTATTGTAAAAGCCAGTACGCTGACAATTTGGTAATTCTTACACTTAATATGTATTAAGGCGAAAATTATTTTAGTATAGACGAAAATGCGCATCAGAGGTAAACGGCACAATGTATGTTGTTACAAAATCGAGGTTTTGACATTTTCGTACTGTATTTTTCGCGTTATTTCTGGGTTGCAAAGCACTGTAGACTATACGTAATAATAAGCGACTTAGCCAGTAGGAAAAGGCACTAGGTGCCATTACGATATTGCGGTAAACAGCACTCCTATAAATTGTCATATTTGTGACCTTGTGCCCTTTAACACGAATGCACAGAAACGTTTATATGGAAGTAGTGGCGTGTGGTGAAGTGTTGGCAAAGTAAGGTGGTGCTTGCTCAGTGCTGTACACACTCGGCGCCCGCAGCAGGAACCAGCAACCAGTGCGGAGCCGGAAGAATCCGACTATTGCGGCCACTCACGAGAGAGCGACGAGCTACCCATATGCTGTAACGTCAAATGCACTACCGCGTTTGAGTGGCCGATGTGTAAACCAGCATACCATTAGGTATAGCACGGAGCAAAACACGATTTGCCTTGAAACAGTTCACCACACGCCGTCGCATGAAACTTTTACCTCAACGTTAAAGCATGGAAGTACTTTTCATCCGTTGTTACCAACTTTACTGTGCGCATAATAGTCAGTGTTCCCGTTAAAATATATGCAGGTTGGGGCTGTGGCATTTCTCAAAGTTTGGTTTCAAAAGTGCTCACTTTACCGTGAACAACCCTTAACACATTTACATTTCTAACTATTGCGTGATTTTACTTGGTCGACGCATGGCTAAAGTGATTTATAAGTGTGCCAGGAGTAGGAAACCCATATATACAGAATGTTTCAGAAGGAACAACTGACATTGTTAAGAGATGACAGTATGGACCATTCTGATGGGAAAACATCGATAAAAATATGCTCTATTCGCAATGGTGTCCGAGAGGCAGCTACGTGACACTCACGCGGTAGTTTCTCAGCGGTATCGTTCATAACCAAGTCATTGGTCCAGTTATTGTAGATAACCGTTTTAAAGGAAAAAGTAAGCTAGAGCCCCAAAAGTGCTCACTTTACCGTGAACAGACTATACATCGTATAGATTGTATGGGTGTGACCAGTGTGTATGCAGGTAACTTCTCACCGTCTTAAAGGCATATATGTGTATCACCATAGGCTCAGTTCGCTATGTTTGCGTAACAGTGTCCACAAGTTCGTATCGCAAAAAAAAAAAAAAAAAAAAAAATTAACCGCTGAATGGCCTAGATAAGGAAACATCCCTTTGTGGGGCTGCAGTCGGTGGAGGCAAAACCGAGGTTTGATGTTTATAACCTCCATGTTGCAAAATCTTCCTAGCCAGGTTGAATGCTGGTGATGGGGTTTATGAACATGAAAACACGGGACTGTTACAGTAGCGGGCTATTCCCATGTTGGCTGTTATCAGATATACTGCCATTATAGCAAGGTGGGCTACTATGACTACTACTATTACTACTACTACCACCACCCTGCTACTGTACGCCAGTTGCCTTCATCTCTCTCCTTAAGGTGCGTAGACAAAAGACAGATTAGGTGCCAATAAAGGCGGTTGTCTCAGGGGTCGGTTGGTAAGAAGGGAAGATAACTCTGGCATCCTCCCCCTCTCGTCCACGAGAAACAGCAAAACATTCTGCACGAGTGCTACGTTCCGACCCTGGGATTTGAGAAAGCTGTGTGCTTTGTGCTTTCTTCTTTCTCCTCCCCCAGGTTCATTTTCGTGTGCATCCTTAAACAAAATTCACGCGAGAGGGCCTGCGTTCAGGAAACTCTGTTTCGACGTAGTTTTGTGTAGTTTCCACGACGGCCGCTGCAACATAATATAACATTGGCAGCGTTCAAAGTGTGCCGGGGGTTGTGCGAACGCTACATTCGCGCGAAACGAAAACTTTCGTGACACTGAAACAATATTGAAAAATAATATTATAACATTTGTGCAAGTTATTCGTAATAACGAATTTGTTGCAAAAACCAAACAAAGAAAAAATTAGGAGTGAAGAGATTTGGGCGGCTCTTAACAGCGAGGTCTTGAGACTCGATGGAGGGTGATCGAGGTGAGTATGGGGCTGCGCCGGAATGAAGGGGCGTGGGGGATCGAGAGCTCCCCGAGAAAATCCGCGAACCAGCGGCATCGTCCGGCACAATTCCCACGTGCGAAAATCCGGGAGTGAACGGTAAATAGCTATTCTTTGCTCTCGTTTCGGTATATCGAATATTCGCACAGCCCTAAAATGTTGTATTACTTAAACGTACACGAAGGATTGTGTATTACTTTACTGTACGTAGGGAACAACGTTTGATTGGTAAATAACCAGCTCGGTATTACGTGCCGAAAGCGTAAGTGTGTCGATGTTTTCTGGGTCAGAGGCCGGAGATAAGCGAGAAAAAAAAAACAGACGAACAGAATTGGTGTTGACGCAGTGTTGGATACAGGCCTACTGTAAATTATACCTTTGTCTCGGACGTCTGTAAATTTTGTACCGATCTCAAAAGTGTTCTTAATTTTTGATGTAATTGACACGCGCTTATTGCGAAAAGAGACCTCGCCGACGAGCACTGCCGTATTCAGTCACTTATGGGCTGTGTTCGAATTCGCCAGCTAAGGGCCCTTATTCGGCTTCGTGCCCTTGAAGGAGTGCATCCCGGATGTGACGTCATATTGCCGCCGTCCAAATTCAGAGCAAGGACACATTATGCACCCTAGAATGTCCCCTTCAACTAAGGGAACGGGCAACTTGCCCCTCTCGAGCCCTAGATAGTTCTCGGTTTGCAATTGTTCGAAATATTCCACTTGTTTGTGTTTGCTTTGCGTTTACAACTCTGCACGGCAGCAGAAAACACTTACAAACGCCACGAAAACAAATGAAACTCGCGTAGAGCGGAAATCGACAGAATGAAACTCGAGGAGGAAACGGAAACAAGCGTCCGAATTCACTAACGAATACTTCTATGGGAGGGAACAAAGAGCTCGCGGAACGGCGAGGGATCAAGGTTAAGTGCGCAAGAGGGCACATTTCACCGAAATCGAACACAGCCATGGTTTGATACATTGCAAAAGTAGACTTACGTATGTGTGGTAAAAATGTACCGATCACACTGCTAGGGCATCTTGCGAACTAGTTAAAAAAATTAGCAAGTGTCTTGGTTCGGTGTAATAAGTCCTGCATTTGAGCACCTCTTCAGCACTACACTACCTGTAGCCACTTCAGAGGAGCAGTCTTCAAATGTTCGCAAAACAGTCGACAAAGTTAAGACGAACCTGCGTGACTCTTGGAGTCATGGAAAATAAAATGTTCGTTGAAAGAAAATGTTACCAGCACACCGTGCAATTCACGCTACTTTTTTTTTTTTTTTACACCAGCTACAGCCTTAAAGACGAAACTCAAAAACTTGGATTGGTTGCGATGATATTAACTGGTAAAAATAGCTGTAAATGTTTATATACCCACAATACTGGTATTATGATAGGTAATAGGTAGTTAAACTCCAGTTACATTTAACTAACAGTTAAAAAGTAACCCTTTAAATAACTAATTTCGAAAATCCTCCGAATGTTCACACAGAATCCGCTAAATTCACGCCAAAAAAGTAAAGAATTCGAAAAAATCAAAAATTTTTGTAATGATGATTTAAAAGAGAAACACGTTAAGAATTGTTACATTTGAAGCTATAAAGTAGTTTGATCACAATAGTAAAGAATTTTTATACATTTTTTACTCTAATTAAGTTACAAATTTACAACAATTTTTCAAACTCCGGCATGTAATAATCCTATTTCTGAAACCGTATTATATTGCGTTAAAAATTCCGCTGCCCGCTAAAGTGAATATTTCTACTCTAAATGTTTTTAAATCTCGTCAAATCCTAGGGGAAAGTCCACTATGTTCGACTGCACAGGACGTGAACCTTTTTTGTTGGTCGTTGTCTAGCGTTGCGGTGGCACTTTTTTTTGTATGGGTGAGTAAGGGACGCGTTGACTGTGGAGGGGGTTATGAGTAAGAGCGGCGCGGCCAATGAGCTGGGCCGGTGATCGCTCCCCATTGTCAGTGTTATGGTATGTGGCTCCGCAGATGGGCCCCCCACTCCCTGTGCCATGAAGCGCGTTGAGCATCTTGGCGCCGCTTAATCTTCATCGCCAGCTGACGGCGCGATAAGCCAAGCCCCCTCCTTTGTACACCCCTCCAAGTCTGGTTCTACGTCTCGTCGCCAGGCGGCAGGGCGAGCCCGTCTGCGCAACATGGCCGCGCCCTTGTCGGGGACCGTAGACAATACGAAGTGGACCTCTCATTCGTCTTCTGCGCATGTACCGAACATTGACGTACGCCCAAAGAACACAATTGTCAAAGCCACATGATCAGCAGTAATGAACTTGTTTGTTTAGATCTTAGTTTTCAAAAGACGTGCACTTTTATTATATTAATTAAATACTTTTACCATTCTTAATTTAATCAGACTTCATTACGAATTGGTTAGAGGAAGTATACAAACATCTCAAAGCTAACCTCAAATCCAATCCTCGTCGTTTTTTTTCTAGTCGTATTTGCAGAATGTTGGGTCACGGAGATTGGTTGTGCGCAGCCAGCGAGATCTTCAACCTAATATTTAGTCTATGGTCGGGACTAAAGCGTGTGGCACGCATGGACTACAGTTGCGAGGTGGACATTTTTTCGACTTCTGTGACATATCCCCGTCATTGACCTACCCAACGTCAGTACAGCTGTCAAAAGTACGGGGTGAACGTTTGTTTATATCTTAACTAGGGGACCCAGCCCGTGACTTTTTTTTTGTATTGTCACGGGGCTAGAATAGGTACCATGTTGAAAAATTTGCTTATCATACAAAGACAGAAATAAATATTGCATAGATATATGTAGGTAATAATGAAATGATGTGAAATTAACTCAACATTGAAGCGACTGTGGTTCCATTTAATATTTATCTATCCACTTAGCCACTGCGGCCCCACTTAACATAGTTCTATCCACTGAGCCACTAAGGACCCACTTGGAATCGCTCTATCCACTAAGCCACTGTGGCCCTACTTAATTAACTCAACATTGAAGTGAGACATTTAAAGTTAACAAAAATAATATTCCATTACCTTCATATCTTTATGCAATATTCTCTATGCGTTGATACAAAACTTTACATAGGGAAAAAGTAATTTAAAAATGAGTTTTTAGGGTAAAAGGTAATGATTGCGTAATTTGATCTTGCTGAAATTCGAACTTGACCTGTATTTTACTCCGAGGATTCGCTCTGCAAAATTTGAAGAACTTTTGTTGAGTTTCAAGGTATTATAGACGGACGGACGGACAGACAGAAAGAGATCGTCTACTTATTATATAGGATTATAGAAATACAAGCCCTTGCTTACAAATAAAATCATTTACCAATTTGAATCTAATTTAACTCCATTAAAAATTGGTTAGAGGACGTATACAAACACCTCAAAGCACTTGTTTACATTAAACTTTAACGTAACACGACCTATAATAAGAGTAAATGTTAATGGAGTTTAAACTAACGTAGGATAGTTGGTAAACAAGTGTATTATAAGCGCATGCGCGGAAGCGAAGGCCTGTTCTGACACTCTGTTCCTTGTCAGTTTCCAGTGCGTTAGAGACATCTGAATCAGAATGTGTACATACTGTATACGAAATACCAAAAAGAAGAGGAAAACGTTTTGTTTATAATATTTTACTAGTCAACCAATCGCACAAGGCTTGAAAATTAATTTGGTTTTGGTAAAATAATAATTTGTTAAAAGTAACTTAGTACGGCCATATTTGGTAAATGTGTGAAAGAGTATAATTATACTGCCTGAGACTGTATTGGTTAAAACATGTATCGTAAAGTTAAGACTTCGTATATAATTTGTAAGATCACAACAAAAACTCAACACTATCTTAGATATAATTTACTGAGCGTTCCGCGTCATTACGAGTATTACCACGAAGGAAAATAGAGGGGGGGGGGGAGGATCACTCCAAGAAGGCCATTTGGAAGAAGAAGAGGATAATACATCTACATCAATCATAAGAAGACGATGCCCTATGTTCAATTTGCCTAAAGCCATATTCATCATCCAAGCTTGGAGACGACCGGATACAATGTGTTTCCATGCAAATACTGACCTGACATAAAATGTGGAAACGACATTCACTGCGAATTAGATACTGGCATTTTGCCCGAAGACAGTAAAAATTATTAATATTTCGATTAACAGTACGAAATTAATTATTAATAATATTATGATACAATATATTAGTAACAGTGAGTAGTTTATTACATTCTACATATATTTAACAATTCTGCTATTTGTGGTTTTTGCATTTGCATTGTTATGTCATAATTTATTAGACACCTCATTTAAAAAGAGTTTTCGTATATGTGTTAGTAATTTTTGTGTCGTATTAAAGTAAACGAAAAAAATATATAAAATTGAAAAAGAAAGTATTAACTCACCATGGTCTCCCTTACACGTCCTGTCACATACGATTTCCATCGCAAACTGACCTTGACTGGCCGGGTCAAGCGGCATCTCGCTCTTTCGCTCACTGCCTCTGTCTGATACTGCCCCCATCTGTCCCCAAAATGCTGATTGGGTTCACTTGCTCCATGACGGCCCGCTCGTTGCAAACGTACACCAAAGATTTTCGTCTTCTGCGCATGTACCCGTGCATTTATAATCCGTTCACAGTTACTTCGCACTTTCCCGAAGTACTGCAAAAGTTCTACTTCCAGGATGTTCCTCCGCCTCGTGCGAACTAAGCTGAACTAAGTCTAGAAAATTACACCAAAGGGCAACGCACCGAATTCGTGCGCACTCTCTTGTAATTATATTTTGCGTGATAACTATTTCTCACTAGTCGTTACCAACGCACATGTTTTCCCACTGTTTTTATCCACATTTAATATGAATTAAATATCGTATACGAAATGCAGGTATAACCTAAATTTCACGAAAAATAAGACACTTTCATGTTAACAGAGGTATAAAACGTTTGTGATACATCGCGTATTTAGGAAATAACTAAACGGGACATGCATGGGGAGATTTTTCAAAGGCTTGATTCAAACAGTGTGAAGAAACGGCGAATAGACTATACTCGGCCATCGCTAGTACACTGTCCGAGTCACGTGGTGAGCAGTGATGAACTTTATCTACATTAGAATTTTCCACAACCCCCCCCCCCCCCCCCCGGCCATCCATTTTATATGAATAGATCTTCCACTGACTTGAAATTATTCTAGCTGCATCAGGAGTAGGTTGGAGGAAGTTTGCTAGAATTGCATTAAAAAGGTTTTTATTATTCTGCTATTGAAATTTATAATAAATTGCCCGTGGGATTAAAATTATTGTACAGTGGTGTGTGGTGACACTAGGATTATAAACAGGAACTTGAAAAAAGTATTTATTGTCAAATGTATTTTATCTTTAAAGGAGTGCCTATTTAGAGTTTTAAGCATTGCAACATTATAATAGTATGTAACTTTTTTTTGTATTGATGACATGTTTTTCCACATCATGGAGACTTTTTGCTCATATATCAGGATTGAATAAATTGAATAAACAGTGCTGTAACCTTAACTCCTGTCCGCATTGCTGGGCTCATAACCATCCGTCACACCTGTCAGGCGCCTGTCCGTCAGTCAGTCATCCGTCTGTTTTTTTCGTCCGTCTGTTGAAAGTGACTCAACAATCCGTCGTCAGTCGATCCTTCTGTCCGGCAAAATTTCAGCGTGACAACTTAACATCGCGATCTTTCTTTCGTAGAAGGTATATTTTGGTTGAAAATACATTCTCAAGAGAGAAGCATTTTGGGGGAAATAATTTTTTTACACGATAAAAAAAATTATACTGAATTATTGTATAGTACGCATATCCACCGCCTTGCATTTTATTCGAAAGTGCATATTCGCATCTACGGAATGTCGTCAGAAGGCGGTGGCCCATCCGTCCGTCTGTCGAAAGTTAAAGTTTGAGATATATTGAATGGATTGATAGGATAGAAAAAAAAATTGCCTTCCGATTGGTCGAAGATCACTTAACCGCCTGACGGATGCGACGGATGTTTGTGAGTCCACCTTAATACTATTTGCAGGAAAGCAGTCCAATGGGGGAAACACAGAGAAAGACTACTGCGCACTCTGTTTTTTTTTTCTTTCTATTTAATGTAGCAACAGAGATCCCGAAACTCGAATGAGGAAAACTAAATCCTTACCGGGAAACTGCGACGAGGAAAAAAAAAAAAAAAATTCTTCACCGAAAACACCCCAAGCCGAGGTTGTGGCCGTGTCTCGAAGAATACTCTTTCAGCAGAGCACTCTTTCGCACTCTCTCGCGCTCTCGCTCTGTGAAATCGATACTACCACACTCTCTCGTTTCTCTCCGGCATCACGCAGGCGCGAAGTCATTTTAAGATAATATTGCAGTCGTGGCTACTGGGAACGTGAAAAAATATTTACAAATAATTATAACACTATTGTAATAACTGTTAGTGCTTAAAATATCTTTTGTTTTATACGTTACCGGCACGGTGCAGTAAAGTGACAAAAAATACGAGACTTTGTCAAAAAAATCTTTATTTATATTTTTGTAAATACGTGTTACAATTCCTCGATAACACTGTTTAAATTATTCGCTTACAATTAAAACGAGACGTGGTTTTGGCCCAGAAAGACACTACGGACTTACTCATCAAACTGATAGCAAAATGTAAACGAATATGGCGCGTGGTCAGAGAGTGCGAGAGAGCGCCTGTGAGTATACAACTTCGTGCCCTCTCTTTGCTGTCGCTCTTTCGCGCTCTGTCCGACGAATTGAGGCGACCAGAGAGCGTGCTCTCTGACGTCATAACGACGCGGTCGCGGGAGCGAGTGCACATGAGAGCGCTCTCTGGGCCAGTTGAGACATAGATAGCCATGGGCTCAACGGGTTTATTCATGTCAAGTGAAAACAGTGATATTGTTGGGAACCTATATGAGTTATTAATATGTGATATCGTAATTTAGCACCAGTTTTATTTGCCATACAACGTCGAGGCTTGGAACTATTTTTCTTATTTCGCTGGCAACTTGGCTGTGATCCTGCTTTCCAATCTGTGCTATAACATACGTGTACAGAATGTGCACAAAGTCCTGACACATTTCAGTTGTGAATTAAATCAGCCTGGTTGCAGGTACAAGTGAGATATCGGCACGTAGACAAATATACTAATACGAAACTTCTTGAACTTATGTGTTAATTGGTGCCACAATTTCATTTTAATCTTGGGACTTTGTGCACACTCTGTATAGTCTGTTCGCGGTTTGAATCAAACCTTTGAAAAATTACCTCATGTATGACGTGTTCGATTATTTCCTAAATAAGCCGCGTATCACAAGCGTTTTATGCTTTTGTTAACATTGAAGGGCCTTGTTTTTGGGATAAATTAGAATTTCACTTATATTTATATTAAATATAAATAAATTTTTATTTATAATTAATATGAACAAACATAGGGAGAAAATAGGTGTGTTGGTAATGATTATTAAAAAACGGTTCTCATGCAAAATATGATTACACTGAGACTGAGTGCGCACGAATGCGGCGCGTTGTCCCTCTGGTGAAATTTTCTAGACTCGGTTAAGCTTTGTTTGCAAGAGGCGTAGGAATATCCTGAGAGTAGAACTTTAGCAGGGCTTCAGTAAAGTTGGAAGTAACCGTGAATATATTATTCACCGCGAACAGTCTGTACGATTGCCTCGGGAGATTACTCATGTGTTTACAGGACAGCATGACGCAGGCGTGTTCAACTTGAACGCAATTTCGTAACGCTGGTAAAATTTCGAGGCCGAAAATATAGATTTGGTGCATTCTCGCTCATTTGCAGCCTCCCGCAAGTCAGCACTTGCCTAAAACTCAGTGTATTTTAATATTGATGGGGAGATATCGAAAGCATCTTGATGTCAACGAATTTCTGAGCTACAGAGTATATTTAACTTAACATTATTACTAAAATATTTTTCTCTGACGATGCATAGTATGTGATTCAGTATATTGCCTAAAAGCAATATAGGCGAAAGGGCCTTTATTTGCTTACCACATAAATTGTAGTGAACTAATATGACGTATTGAGAATGACTACAACGGCGATAATAGTGCAAATAAACTATAATCTTTAAAATATAATCAAGTAAGCTACTGTGCGCTAATAGTTACACTTCTACAAAGAAAATAATCTTAAACAGATATAATGGCAAAAAAAAAAAAAATTGTAAGATAAAACCAAGTTGGTGTCAAATTGTTTCCATTAACTTTTCCTGGCGGAATTCCACTGATGTTTACGAAATAAAGTAGTGCTGTCTCAACTGCTTACTAAGCAGTATTGGTGCGGCCAAATAAATTTGTTTCGCTCTGTGTATTCGGGTAAAACTCTGGCGTAAAATATTTTGTGTTCGTGACAATTTTACAGTCGGCGATTGAATGCAGGTTAATAGACGAAGTTAAGTGGCGGAAGACTGCATAATGGTATAAATAAGAAACTCAGTAGGTCTTTCAAAATGGTTTAATTGACAGAAAACCGCCTGTATCGCCAATCATAGGCGCGAAACTGCGATATATTTTCGGTTGCGTGACCGTCCGGAAAGATCTGCCATTTGTGTCATCAAGGCTGTGCATCTTAGTAAACCGAAAGATTACTCATGCGTCTAAAATATTGTAGTACTTTATATACAAATTAAATTAATTTTTAGGAAATTCGTGTGTAATAAGGTTTTAATAAAATACTGAAAAGCGTTAGTAGGTTGTGTATTCGTTGATCTGCAGTGGGCCGTTAATCTATAAGTGTTATAATCCCAAGTTCCACAATAGGCAACCTATATGTGTCGCTTTTAAGGATTGATTCCGTAGTTCCTAAGTTACATGGGGATGTCGGCATGGACCTGTCGGTCAGATGTTTTTAATTTATGCCAAATAAACACTACGACTTGAAAACGCAAAACAGTGTACTATGTGTACACACACTAGTCAAGTCGTCAGTTTCTAGACATTATTTCACTGTCAACGGAAGACGGGGAACTAGTGTTTGACAAGTTAACTGGCGTGGACATGCTAGTGTTTACAGACTAAGCTGTAGCTACAATGTAAAAATTGTCTATATTTTTACAAATATTTCTTTGGAAACTAGTTCTCAAGAATATATTTTTTTTGCAACACTACAAATGAATTATAGCAAATTTTACGAAACTTTAGCGCGAAGTGTGTCAAAACTAATGCCACTTGATCAAATATAATAATTTTCTATACATTGAGCATGTAAGTTTGAAATTCGAAAAACATTTGTTACTGTTGATGTTGGTAACTTTTGGTCGATTTACATGCTAGTAGGTTTCTACGGAGCTATGGAACGTAAATTAATTTAAAAATTCTTACAAATACTAGGCACATTTATAGTATCCGTTACATATCTGCATGTCGCCTTTCTCTGTGACAACCTTTGCTACCCGCAGGACAGCGCTGGTTACGCCAGAAAAGATGTGGTGGGGGGGGGGGGAGCGGGGCTGATGTACGAGGGTCTCCCTCCCCCCCCCACCCGTCTGCGATGACGTAATTGCCTGCTGGGACAACAACGCTTGCTCTTGTCCGGGCACGACGTACGGGGGCGCTCAAAAGTCTGTGCAACACGATAAGGACCATTCTGATTCGTCATCTCCCGTCGCGCGTAGTTCCACTTTCTGTTGCACAGTCACGCTGGGATCGTGTTTTTTTTTTTTTTTTTTTTAAGCTTAATCGCAACTGTGCGATTACTGCCGGGAAATTACTGGACTTATCTTTGAAACGACCTCCCCCCCCCCCCCCCCCCGAGATAAAATTCGATGACTTAGTTATCTCCGACGTACAGGTCGCTGAACCACAATATTTTTTTTTTTTTTTTCGATCAAGTCCCTTGGGATTATTCATGATTTCTTAAGTTTTACGATTCGTTTTCTGTTACTGTTTATTTTTTACGTGAAAGTACCCGCAAATTGGTTTTTTTTTTTTTTTTTTTTTTTTTTTTTTGCAGTAGAGTCTTTCCTCAAGTTACACATAATTCTAAACTACGTACACATATTCACACACATACATAAGCGGTGGCGAAATGTTCGTTTAAGGACATGTAAAAAGTTACTAAAACATTGCGTTGCGGAATGAGAATGGATTATTTCGACCTTCATTCTCTCCACACGAGTGTAACACAAGTTTGGTGGTAGGAAATCGTCCACAGCGACCTCATTGTGTTACCTTGTAAGACCATCGAATGCTGCCGTGGTGTGGAGCTAAACGACAACAGACAAGTGTTGAAAGAAGACGTAAGTCTACGAAGGGGAGATAAGTTGTTTTTCCCCCACTTTTTTTTTTTTTTGTGCATTGAAATAAACTCGCGTCTTCGATAGACTACGCAATATTTTGACAAATCCTCTTCTATGCCCGTTTTTATCCTGCCATCTCCAAATAGCTTTAAAAAATTTATCGAGACCGAGACATCATGCTGATATAACGAAACTATGAAAAGATTAAATCGAAATCCCATTAATATTGTAAAACTTAAGTGCCAAAAATACTCTTGGAGTTATGCATACCAATATTAAATCTGTAATGTGTAAATGTATCACAGGCACTTTGTTCATTGCTGCATTTAACTGCTGTCGTTTTTTTTTGTATTGAATTACTAGATAAAAAAAAATACTTTCAACAGATATCTGGGGTGGAGGGATGTTTTAACACAATATTTATCTCACAGACAGTAGGCTAACGATCCGGATTTGCTTAGCAACATGCTGGGAAAAGGATGATAATTCGTGCTTTAACACTCGACATAAATTATATACAATTCCCGGCAGCAAATCCACGTACGTTTTTTTTATATTTCTTCCTATATTTAGGGTTCGCAAACTCTCAGATGGTTATGTGATGAGATTTCTCCAGAACTGCGAACCTAACAGTCCCTGCATATCATCATTACTCTGTTACCACGATATGATATTAGGGATACCGCGCTTTAAACTTTGCACGACCAAGGCGGTAATTTTTATTTTTATTTTTTTCAAAACTCCTCGCAGTGTTAATTTCCTTAGCAATCTTGTCCCACGATTCCGCAGAGGAAACTGCGAGTGAAGAGATTTAGGCTGCTCTTAAGAGTGGGGTGGACCCTTGATTCCAAGGTCAAGAAGCGAGGGAGCGATACGGGCGACACTAACACGCACTTCTAGTGACTCATCGCTCTTACGCGCAAGGCGTGCAGTGTCTCCGTCGTGACGCTGTACTGTGTTAATTAAATCTGTAACAGTGAAGTTTTATTACACGCGATGAAAGACCACAGATTAAACTACGCCCGTATATGTATACTTTTCTCTTGCCGCTTAAGGAAATTGCATAGGCAAGCTAGAAATGCGATATTTGACCGTATTCACGAGTTTTTTCCTCCGAGAATACACTTAATATGACAAAAGTAAAAAAAAAAAAAATTGGAACGGGGGGTATATAATTGTTTTTTATCTTTCCTGACAAAAAGTCGTATTTGCAGAACATTTATTTACCAAGATACGCGTATTCGCGCAAACAACTATATATGAGAAAAAAAAAAAACGTGGGGTTCCATCCCACTCTTAACAGCGAGATCTTGAGAACAGATGAGAGTTGTTGAGGTGAGTATAGAGCAACGCCGGGGGGGGGGGGGGTATCCCCGAGAAGTCCCGCCGACCAGCGGCATCGTCCGGCACGATTCCCACATGCGAAAATCCAGGAGTAGCCCGGCCGGGGATTGAACCCGGTTCGCCTTGGTGGGAGGCGGGCAGGCTAACCGCTCAGTCACCGCCCCCCCCCCATCTACCAGCAGAGGAAACTGTGAGTGCATGGGGTTGGAGCAGTTAATACCCCCCCCCTTTTTTTTTCGACCACTTTTCTGTATTTTCTCAATCCTTACTACCTTGTGCGTGCCCCCTTTGGCTTTGTTCCTGGGCGTGCACCACTCTACCCAGTCGCCGGGTAAATTTAGTCGCCGAGAAGCAGCAGCCGATCACAGGTTTGCCAAGTTGCAATGGCGGCCTTAGGCTCGGCTTCGTCCGCTTATTTATTTATTTTAAAATGGCGCAGTTAAGGCATGTAAAGGCTGTTCACGATAAAGTGAGTACTTTTGAAGTCAATCCTTGAAAAATGTCACTGTCCCTGCCTGTATATATTTTAATTGAGTGGCATGTGCCGTCAAGTTGGTAGAAATGAATGGAAGATAGTTCCATATCTAAACGTCGAATAAAAAGTGTCACGTAACCATTTGTAATAGATTAAATAATTTCTTTTACTTTTTTTTTTTTTTTAATTCTAACTTATCGCAGTCTTAAAATGAGCAGATTTGCAAAATATTTACGTTTGTGATGATTTCACAGTTTCGCCTGACTGACGCATGAATAAAGTGACGAGACCCATGGTAATGTTAATTTTACATACGGCGGAAGAAGACACAATGCGCATGCAAGTAGATCGTCAGCAGGGCTTTCAAAAGTGCTCATTTTACGCTGAACAAACTACGCTATCTACCAAAAAGTAATTGGGTACCAGTCCACAATGTTTGCTCGGTGGTTGTCACCCCGTTAGAATCTCGTAGGGCCACCTCTTGCGTCTATAACAACAGCCACCCTGTCTGGCATGCTCTCTACGAGTGTTTGCAGGACATCCACGGGGATTCGTCGCCATTCCTCTTGCAACCATTCTATGAGTTGAGCAATGGATTTTGGCCGCGCCTGACGAGCCCTCACCCGGCGATCCAATTCGTCCCAAAGATGTTCTATAGGGTTGAGGTCGGGGCTCTGGGCGGGCCAGTCCAATCGGCGAACATTGTTGTCGGCGTACCACTGCATAGTAGCCCATGAAACATGGCACCTGGCATTGTCATCCTGGAAGTGACATGGGTCCATTCCGTAAAAACGCCTCAATGTTGGGAGCATTTCATTATCCGGAATGTTACAATAGGCCCCTGTGTTCATGCTACCACGGACAAACACCAGCGGTCCTACGCCGAAGGCCGTGAAACACAAGTCAACTGACGTACTGAATTACATATCTTCACGGGTGTCCAATTACTTTTTGGTAGATAGTGTATTTTACCCTGAACAGCCTATAATGTGCGTGACGTCTTAAAAAGCACTGAACAGGCCTCGCCTGAAGTGTGTTATTTCCCTATATCGGTACTAGACGCAAGTTTACTAGTTTCATGGGGAAACTGTGTATTTTAAACACACTTCGCAATAAACTGTAGTTGTTTCGCTGTTTAAAATGAGCATTCTTTTAAAGACCCTGTTTATTTCCTTCTTTTCTGTTCACTTGTACATCTTTCCGTCACAAATAAAGGTTAAAAGACCCTGTACAACTAAAATAACCACACCCGTATCAATAAAAGTACCAAAAGCTTTGCACAGGGAAAAAATAAAGTTTAATCCGAAATAAGCTCTACCCTGAATTACCAGATCAATTTGGCCACACGTATAATTTTAATGGTTGACAATAAAAGAACGTAGTAATATGCAGCGATTATTGGAACCGACCTACAAAGCAGCATTTTCTCTCCTCCACGTGTGGACAGATTTAACATGTTATAACAATACAAAACGATGTTAGCGAAAACCAGACTCGCGTAACTACGCACGGAGCGCAGAGAAATGCATGTTGTAAAACATTTCACCATCTGTAATTTAATTTTTTGTACAATATGATTATGTTCTTTCGCATGACTACTTTTATGTTTTGAGTACGAATGAATATTTTTTTTCAAACAAAAAAATGAGTAGCAATAATGGGCGAGTCGTAACAAAATGGGAAATTGCAACACAAGCAAATTAAATGTAAACCATAGTGTGCTACATAGAATCGGCTGTGCTTTAAGTTTGAATTGTTTTGGCCGAGTATAATAATTCGAAACCTTCTCAGAGAAAGAAAAAAAAAAAAAACGAGATATTCCACTACACATAGGGCGGGCAGGCATATTAATTTTCGAGGTACAGAAGGCGCTGTATTGAAAAGCCTGAATGAGGATTTCACTTAAGTTTATATTTGTTTTTAAATAAATAAGTATTGCGATTTTTAGTAGCTTCAGAAATGTGTCTGCTGGCTTGTGTCCGTTTTATAACCGTGTTTGCCCATTGTGCATTGCGTTTTAAATTAACGTCAGAACGTCGACATATTAGAGACTTTGAAATGCGTCCAACATACGAGGTGAATTTAGTGTCGGAGTACGTAATGTGTCACATTTTATACAGAAGTTTAAAAACTTCTAGATCTCTACCCCCCCCCCCCCATGCATAATTATAGTGATGAATTGCGCAATTTATCAGAAAATGCATTTAAGATAAAGGAGGAAAAATAATTTCATCTTATCGGCATGTACAGGAATGGTGTGTGTCATTTCTATTTTTAGTTATGTTCAAAGTTGAAATCGCGTTTTATTTTTTTTCCTGACACTTTTATTTATTTTTCACGCTGTCTTCGTTTTATGGAGATATTTAATTCACATCTCCTATAAAAACGTTTATTAAAATACTGTTTAATTCTTTTGTCTAAATGTTTTAACTGTTGCTCCGTTGAAACTTAAAAAAAATATTAAGTGGGGTGTGATATTTTGTAATTCATTCACGGCAACTCCGTTAGGATCTGAACACAGACCGACAGAGATAAAAGAGGCACTTGCAGAGAAAACAGAGTCAGCGCTGTACTGGCTGTTCCGAAAACATCAGGCTATCGCACTGCGTACGTTGAAATGAGAGATTAGGACGGCTCTTAAGAAGGTATTGAGAGCCGATGAGGGTGAAACGAGGTTACAATGGAGCAGCGCCGGAATTCAAGGGAGGGGGGAACGGGATATCCCACTTGCGGCTCGCGAAATTTACAGATTTAGTTGAACGTTAACATTTTCCGTGTACTTAAATTGCGTCAACCCCCCATTTTCGATTATTTCCGCTTTGCTTCAGAGCAATTTATAACATCTCCATGCCAACATGTTTTGAAAATAAAGATTCGAGTGGCGACCAATTCGTCCCCGTTTTTCCGTGCAGCGGTTAAAAAACTTAAAGCCGTTTTCCACTGAACAGATTTAATTTACAAAACGGTCACGTGATCCGATTTAGTATGCTGATAATGTGCCATATTGGTTTTCTATTTAAGGCAGCAAGAAATTTCCACACATTCCCCAAGTAATTAAATTTGCACATAAGTCAATACTCGTGTACACGAATTTGATTACGATGAGGATTCGTGAAATGTGAAGAGGTGATTAACACTTTGCTCGACAGATAAAATATCAGCATCGTTAAACAAATGACTATCGACAACGTTCAAATTTAACCATACTAAATTACTAAGTTGTCAATTTGAACATGGCCTAGATTTCTGTTCCATATTATTCTACACACTTTTTCCCGTCGGAAACTGTTCAGAATTATCTCACTCCAGTCCTCTTTCGGGGTCCGAGTGTATTTTGAATTAGGTACGTAACCCAACCAGAAACCTACACCGTATAAAAATACCAGATGGCTTGCGCACAGAGTTACCAACTTGGTGATTTTCTCACCAGATCTGGTGATTTTACATTACGGGTTTGTAGCCAAATTTCATATTTGTGATAGGTCGGAAAGTTGGTGATTTGTGTGAAAATCTGGTGGCAGATCTGGAAGACATTATCAGATAATTTCACATCCATATTGCCAAGATTGTTCATTTCCCTGGAGTATATTGTGTTAATCTGAAGAGAGTATTAGAATATCTTGAGACGCACATTGCATGCTTTATTGCATGTGATTAACTCTTTATAGGTGGACTGTCTTGTAGGAATTACGATACGGTTTGGATTACAACCGGAGAGCACTGTAGGCTACATTTGTACGTATTATCTATCGAGTATGTTATGAAAGTATTTCATACAAGCCTCTATTTTCGCGTTTAAATTTTGTTTCGATATCTGACAAATATACTAGATTGCGATCTAGTGATTTTCCGGTGGTTTTTGAATGTTGATTTAGAAATTTCCTCTCAAAAAAGGTGGCAGCTCTTCGTGTGCACGTTTGCGGGACACCATGGTGGTATTGTCATCTTCAATCAACACAGCTGCACTTACTGATGTTCGGTAATGCGATTAATTATCCAAAACTTACAATGCCAATATAATGGGCCGAGATACTTAACTTTATTTTATTTGCGATAAACTACCATCCCCCGTTCTCCCTGGAACAATAGCCAATGTGTAACGACAAAATCGGGACTTCAGACAAGTCAGATTCATGCAGAGAGGACACTACTTTAAAAATTCATGACATATATTCTGGCTGTATTCAGTATTTTATATTGTCTAAGGACCCTTACCTGGCATCGTACCATAAAAAAGTGCAGCTAAGTCGTGGCGTTACATGCCGCTGTTCGAATTAACAGGAAGGGCATCATCCCCTTTAGCCAACGACACGAGTCGCACTTATCAACCCCTATATCGTTCCCGTTGCTCGACTGTTTGACGTATTTCGTTCGTCGGCGTATTTTGGTCTGATACAATTTTATTTATACTCAAAACGTGCGGTTAAGATGAAATACACTTTCTTGGATTAGATTCGGAGACTTTGAGACTGCACAATTAAGTCATTTAGTTAAGAAAAAAAATGTTTAAACTATTTACAAATGGCAAGTTTACTCTCCTATCTCAGACATTTTCGCGCAAATGAAATCTTGTTATGTTCGTGTTCATATCCATGCTTTATTTCGCAGTAATGTGTACCACATAGTAGCTAAACCAACGCGCGTACCTGATAACTCGCCTGCCTGATACCGAGTAACTGATAACATGGAAGGACAAGGCTAATCGAGAGACTGGCGAAGCGGCGCGTGGAGGACGCACTCGGGGTTTACCCGTTATTCTGGTACCGAAAGTATCAGATACAAGTATACATATATCTGTATCACCTTGGAACAGGTACAGAAAATAGCTGTAACGACCCATTTCTAAACGATCTCGGGGTCTCTTCGCGAACGGGCGGGGCAGTCTTTGAGCATGCATCTCTCACGATATAGGCTGTTCACGGTAAAGTGAGCACTTTTTAAGGCCCTTCCAGCAGGCGTTAACCACCAATAAATATATCTTATTGCAGACTCAGGCATTAAATTTAGAGGGTGATAAAATGTACACACTGTGTTTATTGATCACATTGCAATGTTTATATTAAAAGCTGCAGGAAGATGGAAATTAGATGAAACGAAAAATTTATAAGGGCCTTAAAAAGTGCCCACTTTACCGTGAACAGCCTACATATGCCTTTATCGCAGTGCACCTCCGGTTCCCGGACTTTCGCAACATGGCCACCCTATCCCCCTACCATCCCCCCCCCCCGACCAACAACAAAAACCCAATGGCGCCCCGTAGCCGGAAGCTGCAGCCACGTGAACTCCTTCCTCTATCACCTTCGTGTTGGAAGTGGGGGGAGGAGGTGAGGTGTCTTCGTGAGTTCGCGTCCAACTGACTCACCTTGGTACGATACCTTTGACGTTGGTTGTCTTCCCCACCTCAACTCATTACTCCTCGGCCGGACATCTCGATGAGAAACTAATCGTCGCCCTTCTTCCCCACCTTCATGGGGGCTGTGAGTCGATCTCCCCCCCCCCTCTCCCCGGAGTGGGGGTTGAGGAGGAGGTGAGGTGGGGTGTCGCATCGCGTCCCGCGGGGACTCACCTGGGCACCTTCGTCGCGGTCCTTCCGTTTCTTTCGAAAGGCGGGAGCTGCCGCGGAGACTTCGTCCCCGCCGGCGGCGACGCGGCTAGTTGAAGGATGCGAGGGATTAAATCGGCAAGTAGACCGCGTCCCACGATGGCCTGCGACTGACGACTCGCTGCCCCGGGATGACTCTTGAGTGCCGGGCGTGGGGGGTCATGCTTCTTTTCCTGCCCTCCCTCCCGTCGAGTTCCTTCCTCCCCCGTACCTCCCACCATCATTGGTGCACCCCACCCCCGTGCGCCGCGAGGGGGAGAAGGCAGGAGGGCCTCCATTAACCCAAACCCTCACACGCAGCGAAACACATGTGCGGCGCGCGAGATGAGAGCGTAACACACGGACGGTCGCGCGCGCACACACACAACGACTCGGCGACGGGAAGGAGAAAAAAAATTCCTTGGTCGTCCGCGGGGGAAGGCAAGGAGGCCTCACATGGCCACGACGACCCAGAGACAGCTCCGGGGCTCGGGCTTCCTCCGTCAGGGGTGTCCCAAAGTGTGGCGCCTAGCGGGTGCTTCGACACCGCCGCAGACGTCACTTCTTTGCAATGTACATAACCCCGGGACTTTCTTTTTTCTTCGTGTCTGAGTAACGACGATACGGGCGACAATAAGACGCGCGACCGGCGCCCCGTCTCCCCTACGCGCAAGGAGCTGAACCTGCGTGCAATGCTTTCCCCTGCAAATGAAATCTGTAGTGAACCTAAGTTTCTTCACGTGTAAAGGCTGTTCACGGTTAAGTGAGCACTTTTGATATCAACCTTAGAAAAACGCCACTGCTCCTACCCGAATATATTTTAATGGACGCACAGAGTGACATTCGCCCAGTAAAGTTGGTAACGCTGGTTGGAAAGTGGTCCCCTATTTTAGCGTCGAATAAAAAGTGTTAGGTAACTACATGTGATAACGTAAGTTATTTCGCTTTCTGTTTTTTTTTTTTTAACGCATCGAAGTGTAGGAATGAGCACGTTAAAAATATATTAACTTTCCTAACGAATTTAATAGTTTCACTTGACCGACGCATGAATGAAGTGATGAGGCCCACTCCAATATTAATTTCACTTAAGACGGAAGAATACACGACGGGCATAAACGTATATCGTAAGCAAGGCTTTCAAAAGTGCTCATTTTACCGTGAACAGTCTCTGAGAAGATTTTTCTGCTTTTCCATTTCGCTGCAGGCTGGTTCGTTCGTGATTTTTGATATTCGAAAATCGGTTATGAACAACAAACTAGAGACTGCCATGTCTCAACTCTCTATTTATTCATTCCAGTGCGATACGAATGTTTACCGAAGTATTTTCAAGAGACTGTAATTTTGTTTTATACATCCAAGAATACTTTACAAATTAGTGCTGTCTACCGGCTAATTTCCAAACTAACTATTTGTTTAATACGAGTGTTGATTAAAATAGAAGTTTATGTTCACGTATTTCGTTATATATACACACATTGGAATAGTATGTACTATTAAAGGCTGTACAGAATAGTCAGCAGTTTTGAAGTCAACCTTAGAAAAAAATCACTTCTCCTACTTGCATATATTTTAAGGGGCGTACTGAGTGACATGTTCCCAGTAAAGATGATAACAACGGAGGGAAAATAGTTTCGTACCTTAAGGGGATTATGTACGGGAACATTTTCTGTGAAATCGTCCTTTGCGCGCAAACGCGTACCTCGGTAAATAAAAGCCGCCGAAGTGCGACTTTTGACAAAGGAGGAAAAAAAAAAAAAAACTATCGCCTGTATCCCTATCGTTTTACTTTGGTCATATTTAGTGCATTCTTCGAGAAAACATTCATGAACGTGGTCAAATATCACATTTTTAAAGCTTGCCAATGCAGTTTCCTTAAGCGGCAAGATAAAGGTACAACGATACGGGCGTAGTTTGATCTGTGGGTCTTTCATCGCGGGCAATAAAACCCCACAGGAGCGATGAAGCACTGGGCGTGCGTGTGTCGCCCGTATCGCTCTCTCGCTTCTTGACCTTGGACGCGCAGATACACAATACCCTTAACGTTGAATAAAATGTGTTAGGTAACTATTTTGATTACTTAAATTATTTCATCAGCTTTCTGTTTTTTTTTTTTTTATATATATTAATCATCGAAGTGTAAAAATGAGCAGATTTCCAAAGTATTTACTTTTATAATAATTTCACTGTTTCACTTAAACGACGCTTGATTAAAGTGATGAGGCTCACGGCAATGTTAATTTTACATGAGGCGGAAGAACACACAACGTGGATACAAGTAGATCTTAGGCAGGGCTTTCAAAAGTGCTCGGTTTACCGTGATCCACCTATACGTCAATGCACGTTGATTGCCCAACAAATTAGTGGTATAAAATATTTGAACCAACTGACTTCTGGAAAATGTCGGTTAAGCCTGCTCTTTTCCGCTAAACTTCTGTGTGAACTCAATTTTACGGCGTCGCTCGTGCGCAAAACGCAGACGAGTTCTGATTGTCTTTCCGGCATCCCGCTCTTTCTGTTCGGCGATCTTGGCGTGCACGTGAAACAAGCACAATACTGGGATTTTATTACACGTAATGAAAGCTCTATAAATTAAAGTAAGACTGTACAGTTTTATTTTTCTCCTGCCTATTAAGTAAACTGCAGATGGAAAACTGTAATCAACGTATTTCGTACCCAAAACTACATCTACTTCACAAAAAGTTGTTCCAGCTAACGTTGCACCTTGAGAAAGGTCAAAATGAAATCTCAATTTAGCTAATATCAGAGCTTCATCTGCTTCATATATCCTTGCAGAATAATAGGTGGACTCATTAGACATCTCAATAGTGGAATAAGAAAATTTCATACATCAAAAAAGTTTGATTGATTAATTCAATTAAAGTAATTGGACCAATCAATCAAATTATAGCAGATTAGCAATATGCGGATTAAATTTTTTGATCGGATTAAGATCGGATTAAGGATTAATCCGATTAGTCAAGTTGATGTCAAATTGATAATCCGATCAATCAAATGTGGGGTGAAACACCCACGCCCCTACTACTTTCGATTACTCCCATCAATTCTGTACATTCTATTTCGCCAAGGAATTTTGGAATCTGAAATAACATTTCAATAGGAATGTTGCTAGGTACTAAGTGTAGGTGGGTGGGCTTAAGTGAATATCATCACCATATAATATTTAACAAAATAAATTTACCAAATAACTGCAAAGGAAATACACACATCTTTTCAAACTATATTATTATTCATACTGCGATTTTTGATCATTTTCACGATTTCTTTCTCTTAGAATAAACTTAATGTCATAAAAACAAAACTGTACGGGTTTGGATTTTTTTTTCTGGCAAAATGTATTCCCAGGATATTTATTTGCTGAGATACACGTAAACGTGCGTACATCGAATGTACAAAAATATGTCCGGTTACACATTTCAGGGCACGCGGAGAAAACTTAATTTTTTTTTTCATAGTCCCGCCTGCCTGCAGCTCTGTCGCGCGCTTTAGTCCTTCGAGGACGTGAGCTCTAAGGCCAAGTCTCGATCGCTGGCCACTTGGTCGTGTCGCCTCTACGAGCAAGGCACCCAACAGGCGCTGCAGTCTTTCCGTCGGCGACTTGACTGGACGTGACTTTAAAGCTGCGACCCTATCATTTTACGGCGCGCTGATAAAGGTGAAAGTATGGCAGATGTCTGAAAATCACTCTGAGGTTCTGCGTAGGTAATCTAGTAGCGAAAACTGATTCTGAAAACTCCCGTTTTAGCCATTTTCGCCCCTACAAGAATTACACTTGACGTTGAAACGACAACTGAAACTTGTCTTAGTAAAATCTAAATTTTATTAGTACGTTTAATAATTTCATTAGTACTTTTAATGGAACGATGATACGCGTCCCTCATTCACTGCCTACATTTCTAGTACCCAATCCTGTTTACTTAATAATTTCATTAGTACTTTTAATGGAACGATGATACGCGTCCCTGATTCACTGCCTACATTTCTAGTACCCAATCCTGTTTACGTAATAATTTCATTAGTACTTTTAATGGAACGATGATACGTGTCCCTCATTCACTGCCTACATTTCTAGTACCCAATCCTGTTTACTTAATAATTTCCTTAGTACTTTTAATGGAACGATTATACGCGTCCCTCATTCACTGCCTGCATTTCTAGTACCCAATCCTGTTTACTTAATAATGTTACGCATATCATTACAAGGGGCGTTTTTTTTCCTTCTTCTGAAGACTGCTCTCGGGAGATGTCAAATAAACTTTTAACTAGCTATATATAGCTTCAGAACAATCTGTAGTTAAACCTGCAGAAGTAGACTGATGCGTCTTCTACAAATGCTCCCAACGTTGCCTGACGAATTGCCAACACAACTGTCAAAACGGCGTAATCATGATCAAATGGTGACGTGGAAGTTTGTTTACCAATTTTTTCCAACGGACAAAACCTTCCGTTTACAAAAAAAAAAAAAGTTTAACGTACCTTGAATATGTTCTCGATGCAGGGGCACCGCACCGGAAGTTGTTAGTCATTAGGGGGGAAAAATATCAAGATATCTATTAAAATATACTTTCATTTTGCGTATTTTATACAAAGTTTTAAATTGAAATTAATATTTGTAAATATCACAGGAAAGTTCTTACCTAAGGCTGTTCACGGCAAATGGAGTCGTTTTGAAAGTTCTCCCTAATATCAACTTGTGTGCACAATGCATAGACTATTCAAGGTTTCTTCACCTTTTTTGAATCAAACATTTGGAAAATTACACTATGTATGACGTGTTTAGTTATTTCATAATTATTTTATGTATCACAAGCGTTTTATACATGTGTTAACATAAAATTACCTTATTTTTGGTTGAACTGAAATTTTATGTGTATTTTATCTATAAACGTATTAGAAAAGTTATTATTTTACAAATCTGCTCATTTTCACATTTTGATGCATTAAAAGAAAACAGAAAGTGAAAAAAGAAATAATTCAAATGATCAGAAATGGTTACCTATCTCTTTTTATTTGGTGCGTTAAGATATGGAACTACTTCCTATCAATTGTTACCAACTTGAACTGGGCGCATTTCACTCAGGGTGCCCGTTAAAATATATGCAGGTAGAGGCAGTAACTTTTTTCTAAGGTTGAATTCTAAAATGCTCACTTTATCGTGAACAGCCTTCAGCAAAAAGCGATTCAGTGTTTGGGCTTATAAATATGGTATGCGCAGCTGACAGGCGCCCTCTACGTAACATCTCGTCTAGAGTCGGGGCAGTGAACTTTTTTTTTTTTTTTTTTTTTTTTTTTTTTTTTTTTTTTTTTTTTTTTTTTCAAATCGGCGAGCTGCGAGTGCAAACAAATGAAAAATGCTCACCGAATTTTATTACAGTGACCAAATTTTCGCGCGGCAGCATTCTGCAGATGCAAATTGCCGATTTAGTTTTACCATCGAGTTTTAAGAATTTTGTAGAAGTAACGAAGTAGTTTTTGACTGTTTCG
Organism: Dryococelus australis; assembly: GCA_029891345.1. Lineage (NCBI taxonomy): Eukaryota > Metazoa > Arthropoda > Insecta > Phasmatodea > Phasmatidae > Dryococelus > Dryococelus australis. The sequence goes on from CM057006.1 coordinate 43,780,281, forward strand.
TTTGGAGAGATTTCCGAAAACCATAAAAAAAACCTATATCAGAATGGTCGGATCGGGATTTGAACCCAGGTCCTCCCGAATGCGGTTACATTGTGAGTGGGTTAAGTGAACGAAGAGATCTGGGCGGCTCTTAACAGCGAGGCCTTGAGAGCCGATGAGGGTGAAGCGAGATAAACATGGAGCAGCGCCGGAATGAAAGGACGAGGGAAACGAGGAGATCCCCGAGAAAACCCGCCGACCAGCGGCATCTTCCGGTACGATTCCCACATGCGAAAATCCGGTGGTGGCCCGGCCGGGATTAGACCCCTGTTTGCCTATGTGGAAGGCGGCGAATACGTCGTGTTGCATCCGGCTTACGCCACGTGGATCTTCGTGAGCAACCGAGAGAAGTGAATTTCTTTTTTCGATATACAAAAGGTTTCTATGATTTTTTCCTCCTCCCTTTAGGGCTTTGTTGTTATATTTAATTTGCATAAACGAGAAGGAATTACCCTAGGCGGTAGCTGCCTTGCGTCAGGATTGGCAGAACTGACGCAGAGTTGTCGCGCTTTGTGCGGCGCGGAGAGGGTTATTTTGGTTTGCCTGGCGTAAAATATTACTTGAGCAGCATAAAATTCTTCAAGGCGTTGCAAACGACTGTAAACAAAAGAAATTAATTAATTAAAAATTAAAATTCCATGCAAATTTTTTTTTGTTTAAACAAAACTATGACCATTTCTTCATTTAATGAGTGCATGAAGCCTGTCCATTTGGTTTAAGTTAGTCTGCAGTGTATGACGTTTACATCTCAGTTTATGTTACCCTCCCTGGCAGCAGTGATGTTAGACGTACCATTTTCATGGTACGTGTACCATAATCTGATTACAGTAAAAATATGCAGCTAATGACTCTAAAGCATAGTAAAATATGAACAGTTTGTAGCGCTTGGTTTAAGTCAAAAGCCGAATCCCTATGATTTATCTCGAACTAGAGGTATCTCACTTGTCTTTGATATCAGTAGTGTAGACGTTCCTACAACTGTTGTGTAATGAAAGCAAAGCAAACATTTGTTAGAAATGTACCGTAATTTTGTACCAGTGTACCATTATTTTGAATGCCCCGTACCATGATGGAGCACTGACGATCTAACATCCCCGCCTGTCACCCGCGCACCACATATGTTTACAGAATTGGGGACCGCAGACTGGTGTCAGCGCGTAAAACCCTGTACACACGATCACCCCACTGTCCGCACGGCTCCGCGGCAAAACCACTATTAACCGTTCACACATTCGCTGTGTACCTACGAGATTCTATATCGAAACGACGGTTGGTGGGTTGGATAGGGCGGGGGAGGCGCATTTTTTTTTAAAATCTAACAACGTGTAGCAGAAGAAATGCCTTGCTAGAGGCATAACTATTTTGAATTAAATAAAAGCGAATTACAAAAAATAGAAACTCTATTACTTGCATTAATTAAAAGCAAGGATTTTTTTTTCTTTGGTACGCAGTTAAAAAAAATCGCACACAAAGTAAAAACTCCTATTTTTCAATTTCATTTTTTTAAATCTGAAAATAATCACGATCAGGTCCCTCAAGGCTATGTATGTAACTGCACGAAGGCGTTTTATGAATTTTTAAAATTGTTCTATGGGAAATTTTGGCATATCAGTATCTTCTTTGCTTTTTGTGTGTGTGTGAAATAACTTTTTCTAAACACATTTTAGTAAGATAATATCGTTATGCTCTCCTTGTTTCATTTTTTTTTAAACGGTTGGTATGTTTTTTTTTTCTGCTCTGCAAGAAAAGTAAAAATAATGACATTGACATAGTTTCAGTGTGATCATATGCAGTCGAGGTTATTATTTGCGTATAGTGCCACGCAGAAGTGATTCTCTGCAGGAAATAGGCAGAAAACTATATTGTTTTGCATACGCAATCGGGATTGAACTTAATGATGGCAAATGTTCATTGTGAATATCAAGCTTTTTGTTTACTGGCATACTGGGGACGAGCTATGTATGTACGACTCAAAACGTGATATATATACATATAAGCAGTTTCCATCACAGTAGTTGGAAAAACAATGGTACGTGTTAGGGATTCAATCTCGCCTTCCGCTGTAGTATTGTGTCACATCAACGTATAACGCCACTTGAGGGAGGAGGGTCATGAACTGTTGGTTTATAATCCACTCATGATTACTTCACATTTTTCTGAAGGCCTGCTAAAGTTGTACTCCCAGGATATTCCTCCGCCTCGTGCAAACTAAGCGTAACTAAGTCCGGGAAATTACACCACGGGAAAACGCACCGCTTTATTGCGCACTCAGTTGTAACCGGCCATTCACGTTAAAGTGAAAGCCTTCTCATTTGGAATAATAGTTAATTAGTATGCTTTACTTTAGTCTTGGACGTTAACTTCCGAGTGCGGTGGAGTATACACACTGTGTTTATTACTTACATGGCAATATTTATTTTAAAAGATGCTTAAAGGATAAAAAATGGCTGAAAGGAAAAAGTAACCAGGCCGTCAAAAGTGCTCACTTTACCGTGAACAGCCTATAATATTATATTGCATGAAAACTATTGACTGAAAAAAAATTCGCAAAAAACGTTATTGATTACATTGAAACAAAAGTTATGACACGAATTTGAAGTACCTGCTTAAGTGGTGATAAAGACTGTTCACGATAAAGTGAGCACTTTAGAAAAGAACCTTACAAAAAAGTTACTGCCCTTGTATGCTTATATTTTAATGGGCGCAATGAGTGACATTCGCCCAGTAAAGTTGGTAGCGATGGATGGAAAGTAGCCCCATATCTTAACGTCGAATAAAAAGTGTTAGGTGACCATTTGTGTTAACTTAAAATTTTTTTTTAGCTTAATTAATTTTTTTTTAATCCATCGAACTGTAAAAATGAGCAGATTTGTAAAGTATTTACTTCCTTAATAATTTGACAGTTTCATTTGACCGACGCATGAATAAAGTGGTCCCATGGCAATGTTAATCTTACATAAGGCGGAAGAATGCACGACGTGTATAAAAGTAGATCTTAAGCAGGATTTTGAAAAGTGCTCACTTCACCGTGAACAGCTTATACCTACCACTAACTCTTGTAACGTTCACATTACTTTTTTCATCCCCAGTGTTGCAACATAAGGTATTGTTGGCCTTGGAAGTTGTTTTTAAACACCTGATAGTAACTCGCACACTAGAGCCCGTGATGCGATACCTCTTTGTAAATTCTGGCGTGTCAAGGACTGTCCAGTTGTGTCACCCACGGAACAAGCTATCTCCCTATATATGCTAGTTCCTGAGCGTGGCCATGATTTGGCTTTTTCGGCAGCATCCGTGAAACAGCGAACGTACTAGGGATACAGTGTTGAGGGATCAAGTACGAAACCATAGGAGCTTTCGTGATCGGAAGATTTCATACAAAGAATATTACATAAGAAATTGTCTTCGTAGTTTTGAAAGTTTCCTTCCTGTGGCACGACATTAAGTTAGCTCTCTCATTCACCCGTGTTGCTCTCGTGTGAGGCAAGTAACTTTAGACATCGTTCCTTATAATGATAAGAACGTCAATTGTGCGCCACTGGTGTGCCACCGATCTAAGGCGCGGGAGGTTCTGGGTTCGAATCGTGGGTAAGGCATGGGTGTTAATTAAAGGTATGTTATAAGTTAGCCTGTAAGCCGTCCCCTGCTAAGCTTTACAGCACAAAACCGGGGATTTTAAAAAGCCCTTTACAATTATTAAAAGTTGAAAAGGTGGAAGGGGGTGGGTGGGGGATATAACTTCCCTGTTAATCGGCCTTATACGGCTTCATTTTTTATCCTTCCACAACTTTTTAAGATAAATATTGCCATTTATTTTTCGCGAAAATATTTCAAGACTAGTTGCACTCCAAAACACTTTTGTTCATATGTACTTTCGTGGTTTGATGATTTTAAATGTCACGCGCCTCAAGTGTCTGCGAATCATAGACGTTCAGTATAGGAGTACTTTATTCTGATTGGCCAAGTCAAATAAGAACATGTCTTCTCACGTAAATACGCGGGCAATAACCAAAGGAAGTTGTGGTTGTTGATGTAGGATATTTAAATCTAGCATGGCCATAAATATTTTCGCGTAAAAAAAACCTGTCTCTACGTGTAAGTAATAAACACAGTGTATATATTTCACCGGACTCGAAAGTTAACATATATGGCTACAATAAAATACATTTGGTGACTATTACTGCAAATGACAGGGCTTCAAAAAGTGCTCACTTCACCGTGAATAGCTTGTACTTAATTTAAAAGTTCCGAAGTGCCAGCCACGCGCTCGTGTAAGCGTGTTCGCAAAGGAAAGGGGATAGTGTGTGTCGGGATTTTCGTGCCATCTGTCTTGCAGCCGCCACTCGACATCGCAGGTTCTTTGTCGCGGGGGGAGACAGCCAGGGAATGGCACTGGTTAGGATACGTTATATATATAAAAAAATAAGTACGCCTGTTCCTTGAGCCCAGCACGCAGGCATACAACATACACGCATACAACACACACAGTAAAGTGTGCGTGTACGCGGCGAGACAAACTTTCGATGTCGGCGGCTTTAGGCCCCAGCAATTCGGACAGGGAAAACGAACCCTAAAGCCTGATACAGACGGGCATATTTTGTGAACAAGAAAGTGATCACCAGAAGGTTAACAAGAATGCGAACATCCTCTTGTATTAAAGTCCCATTGACATACTGTACACACAGTAGAAGTACTCGAATGTTGCAGCATGCCTGTCGCTCACATTTACCACAACATAAAAAAAGATTTCACAGACCAAACAAATCAGTAATACAGAATTAAAATCCGTTTTCTACTCTCCAGTTTACAATATCAGCATAAATAAACATACGGGAACTACATAAATGTGACGCGTTCTTAGAAAAGGTACCTTAGGGCGAAAACGTAAGTTTTTCAGGAAGCCCAAAAAAAGGTTGAAAATGCGAAAATTATAGTTTTTTTAGGTATAATAGTGAACGGAACTTGGGGAGAGTATAAACTCTACAAGTGTGCGACTTGTTTCATTGAATTCCTCGTAGAGTAGTGTACACAAACAGCCCAAAACCCGAAAATGGTTTCCACCCTAAGGCACCTTTTCTGAGAACGCATCACAAATGTATAAAACGCAAACGTAAACAAACGACTTGCACAAGAAGGTGAACGAAATACAGAACCGTCTCTAAACGATTCTAGCTGGCATGCAAGCCCTAGTATGCACATCGCTTGCATACACGTTAGCCAGTCAGACGATGCAAGTTGATTTGAACAATAAGGTGTATAGGCTATTCACGGTAAAGTGAGCACTTTTTAAGGCCCTTCTAAAATTTTCTTTTAACCAATTTTTTTTTATCTTACAGCCACTTTCTAATATCAAAATTACCTTGTGACTAATAAATACAGTGTGTACTTATACCACGCTCAAAAGTTAATGCCTGAGGTTGCAATAAAACCTATTTATTAGTGGTTAGTGCCTATTGGGAGGGCCTTGAAAAGTGTTCACTTTACCGTAAAAATCCTATACAAGAAAATTAAGCGCGTGTAACAGGAATTAAACTAAAGATATCCTAGGTAGAGGGTCTACGTCGTGGAACTCCAGCATTAAAATATATATATATTTTTTATTTTACTTATTCAAACTTAATATTTCTGCCTGTGCGTCGCGTAAATATACAATAAACGATAATGTAGCTTTTTTCTTTTTAGATATTTTAGAAAATGTGCTTGGTTTCACAAATTTTCATTTTGATGTTGGTAGCACAGGATTCTTTGTCTGTGTGGCCTTGAACAGTGCTATTACATACCACGTGTATTTTCATGAATATTAGTACGAGAATGATTATAAGGTAGTATTTCATCTCCGATTCTTGTTCTCTCGAATGCATTTGTGCTATGAAAAAAACTGTAAATGAACGACGCGATCTATTAAATAGCCTGTCGGGAAATAAAATAAAACACCGGCTGGAGACGCCGTGTATATTGTCTGCCAATATAAGAAAGTTGACATTTCTAGTTTACCCTGTGTTCTAACGTTGGCAGTACCGTAGAAGTTACTCCAGTAAACAAATGAACAAGATAAGGTTCTCTAATTGCACTGCTAAGTTTGCAACTCTTTCCTTACGCATCTTTGGGGGTTTTAATATCGTCTCGCTTTGACTGTAAACCCCAATGTGCATAGACACTGTAGAATTAGGGGGGATAGGGGTGGGACATTGCCTACCCCAGGTTAATGTTTGGAAGAGGCTAGAAAAGGGAAAAATTTTCTGTAGCATTAAAGGAAGGGTAATTTTTGTCACTTTCACACAGTCTGTAACTTAGCCTCTGAGTATCAGCCTATCGGCGAGCATTACCAAACCCGGCTGCCACATTTGTCAAGCGCCCGCCCCGTTATAATAAGTGTGTTGTAAAATATCTCAGTTGTAGAAATATGAAATAATTTTTTTTTTTACATAAACAGGAACATTTGAATATCTACCTGTATAATAAGTAGACGATCTCTGTCTGTCTGTCTGTCTATCCGTCTGTCTTTAATACCTCTGAGTCCCTTGAAACTCAACAGAAGTTCTTCCAATTTTGCAGACCGAATCCTCAGGGTAAAATACAGGCCAAGTTCGAATTTCAGCAAAATCAGTTGATGTAATCATTAAGTTTTGCCTTGAAAACTCATTTTTAAATTACTTTTTTCCTATAAAAAGTTTTTTATTAATGCATACAGAATATCGCTTAGAGATATGAAGGTAATGGAATACCATTTTTGCATTTTTGTTTACTTTAAATGTCTCGCTTTAATATTGAGTTAATTTCCAAGTGGGGTCTTAGTGGCTCAGTGGATAGAGCGATTCCAAGTGGGGCCGTAGTGTCCCAGTGGATAGAGCGATTCCAAGTGGGGCCTTAGTAGCTCAGTGGATAGAGAGATTCCAAGTGGGGCCGCATTGGCTCAGTGGATAGAGCTATTCCAAATGAGGCCTTAGTGGCTCAGTGGATAGAGAGATTCCAAGTGGAGCCGTAGTGGTTCAGTGGATATAACTATATCAAGTGGGGTCGCAGTGGCTCAGTGGATATAGATATTCCAAGTGGGGCCTTAGTAGCTCAGTGGATAGAGAGATTCCAAGTGGGGCCTTAGTAGCTCAGAGGATAGAGAGATGGCAAGTGGGGCCACAGTGGCTCAGTGGATAGAGCGATTCCAAGTGGGGCCACAGTGGCTCAGTGGATAGAGCGATCCAAGTGGGGACTCAGTGGCTCAGAGGATAGAACTATGTTAATTGGGGTCGCAGTGGCTTAGTGGATAGAACTATATAAATTGGGGCCGCGTAGGCAAAGTGGATAGTTATATATCAAATGGGGTCTTAGTATCTCAGTGGATAGAGAGATTCCAAGTAGGTCCGTAGTGGCAGTGTTGATAGATATATATAAAATGGAGCTTTAGCAGCTCAGTGAATTGAGAGATTCCATGTGGGGCCGCAGTGGCTCAGTGGATATAGATATTCCAAGTGGGGCCTTAGTAGCTCAGACGACAGAGAAATGGCAAGTGGGGCCACAGTGGCTCAGTGAATAGAGAGATTCCACGTGGGGCCTTAGTGGCTCAGTGGATAGAGAAATTGTAAGTGAGGCCGCAGTGTCTAAGTGGATAGATAAATATTAAATGGGACCGCAGTCGCTTCAATGATGAGTCAATTTCACATAATTTCATTATTGCCTCTATATATATATATAGGCAATATTTTTTTCGGCCTTTGTATAGTAACCAAATTTTTTGACATGGTAACTGTTTTAGCCCCGTGACAATACAAAAAAAAAAGGTCACGTGTTTGGTCACCTAGTATTATTATATTTGGGTCTTTAAATGTATTAAGAAACTGCTTGAACAGACAAAATGCTAAATTTTTACCTTCGTAGTAAAAACGTTCTGAATCATAGACTAACTTTACAAACTAACCTCGGCTGTTAAACGTAGATGAAATAATTTTTATTTATTCACAGTTGCTTACAGTATAGAAAAAATTAATTCATATTTTTTTTCTGTAGCCGCACATGCTCCTCTCCCGTGTCCGAACAGTCGTTTCGGCATTCCTTTCTATTACTAACTTTCGCCCGTAATTAGATTTATTATAACAAAAAATGACACTTTTCAACAAATTCACTAAGAAACTCGTCGAAATCATGTAACCCATTTTCTTGCAGCATCGCACATTGCTGCAAAAATTATTTTTTATTTTATTTATTTTTTTCGGAATTTACCTCTTTATCGTAAACTTGTACACCGTTTTTTTTTTTTAAAGTCTAAATTTAACACTTGTTTCCTGGCAAAACTCATTTTTTTCTTAGGTGACACAAATATTGCTTTTGACGTAGATGCAATGCTACCTTTCGTCCTTTCATATCTGTTACATTGTGCCGTCACAGAAATCGCACGCTTTCGCCGTCAAATTGTTAATTTGTTTACAATTTATACTTTCGCGTTATATTTTTTTTTATAATTTAGTAAAAATATAATGCACACGAGAAATTACAGGGTGACCTTGATTGTGAACCACTTAGAGTTTGTAACTATTGATGCTAGCACAAACTTGCAGAACCCCATAATTCCAATGAAAACTTAAAACGCAAGCGAAACGGTGAGAATCGTCGAAAGTCCGCCGCGGTACTGCACACAAAGCAAGTGAGATAAAGAGATGAAGCTCAGTGCTGTTTAGGTGGGCCCAACGAGCTATATAGTAAACATAGAGAGGGTGACTGAGTGATTACAGCGCTCTTAGCGGAAGCCATAGGCAAACTGTCCTGCCATTTTCATTTCAGTCAAAACATTGTCAGCTGATTCTTATTGTCATGTTGATGCCGTGAATGAGACGGGATAAGTTTTTGAACATTAATATACTGTTACGTGTGTTTCGTTTACAGCTGCTTGTAAAGTGGCGTCGCTGTGTGTGTGTGATTTCAAATGTTTGATGTGCATTATTTATACGTTTTAACTGTTAACTTTTTTTATTTACATCCAAGTCTGTTTAGTTATCACAACGTTGTACCTTTGCCCTAAGTGTTTGAAACACAGTCGTGTAGCGTGATTTGCCACAATCGCGACGAAATACTAAGCCCAGCCCTAATAAACAGTAGGTAGCAATACATATAAATATGAGCAGAATAAAAGTTACCGTAGGCTTATTTGTTTACATGTTCACAGTTATTTTTTAAGTTTCTATGACAACAAATAAGCAACACGAGTTGCCTGCTTGACTTTAATGTGCCTTTTTCGTTTCTCTGGTTGTTCCTTCGTTCCAATATGTATTCCAACTGAGTCCGTCCTTTAGAAGAAACAACCCAACAAGTATCAATAACAAATGAATAAATACTACAGTTCTTTACCTCGCAGTCACAACAGTGTTAAACACAGTCGCGGCAAAATATTAACGTGCATTACGTGTAATGTGCTATGTCGTGAAAAACAAATGTTAATTAAAAATAACCGTAAGAACTATCGTCAATTCAGGAATTTTTAAAACATCATAAAGCTGACCTAAATTATATTAGAGGCCTAAACTATGAATATTCGTACGGAATGGTTTTTGAAATAGGCCTATGACGATTTTTTTATCAGGGAAATTGTGGGGTAAAACGAGTGGAGAATATGTACTTCATAATAATATTTACACATGGAAATACATTAATAGCCAAAAAGACATAACTGAACCAATACAAACACCTAAATTGATAGTTGGGGAGGGCAATGAAGATCAGGGAAATTGTGGGGTAAAAAATTACAAAATACGTACATTTTCATTATAAGCTTTTATTTTCCTACAGTTCATAGCCCTCCCCATCAGGTGAAATATTGATGCGCCTCATAAAATCTGTGTTCTGTATTAATAATAGAGTGGATTTATACTATTTTCCGTTTTTTTTCCTCCCCAAAAAAACCCTCTGCTTTACATTACCTCGACGATATGTTTACATTTACCGGAACCTGCTTTCCGTGAACACCCACAAAATATAATTTCCACGACGGTTTCAATACACGAAAATAATTATGTTGATTACGAGGTCAATCCACCAACTTTGTGGTTTGATGCCAGACTGCTGCATAGTCCATTCGCTACTGGAAGCAACTTTCTCGGAGCCCTGCTAAATATCTACTTGCTGGCCCGTTTCGTATCCTTCCGCCAAATGTAAACAAACATTGCCAATTGACTGCCATGCAACATCTGTCAAAATCAATGTTTATATTCCATTGTGTGTGTACATATGTATGCATACTTTATCTACACCCAAAAATAAACATTGAAATGTGACTTCTACGTTTATAGCTGTAAAATGTGTTCTTTACTGTTTATAGCTTTTCAAAGAATTCTGACTTGCGTCGATTTAAAAAACCATTTCGCACGAATATTCACAGTTTATGCCTATACCATTATTTAGGTCAGCTTTATGATGTTTTAAAAATGCCTGAATTAACGGTAGTTCTTACGGTTACGTTACATTAACATATTTGTTTTCCACGACATAGCACATTACACGTAATGCACGTTAATATTTTGCCGCGACTGTGTTTAACACTGTTACAACTGCGAGGTAAAGGGTTGTGCTAATTATCCTTTTGTTATTGATATGTGTTGGGTCATTTCTTTAAAAGGACGGCCTCAGTTGGAATAAATATTAAAACGAAGGAACAACCAAACGAAAAAGGCACATTGAATTCAAGAACGCAACTCGTGTTTCTCATTTTTGTCATACAAACTTTAAAAGATAGCGGTGAACATGCACGCAAATAAGCCTACGATAACTTTTATTCCGCTCATATTTCTATGTATTACTACTTACTGTTTACTAGGTTTATTGAAATTTATCGGGCTGAACTTAGAATTTTTTTCTGGGATTGTGGCAAATTATATTACACAACTGTGTTTCAAACCCCTTAGGGCAAAGGTACAATGTTGTGATTAATATACAGACTTGGATTTAAATAATTAACTTCGTCATAAAAACAGTTCACAGTTAAAACGTATAAATAGTGCTAATAAAATAGTTGAAATCACGTACACACAGGGCCAGCGTATCGACTACGATGCACAAAGGCACGCCATTCCACAGACGCAATAATTAACGAAACACATGTCACAGTATATTTATTACTGCCGTGGAAACACAGATTTTTCACAACATCGTAACTTGCCTCAGTGGGTTTAAAAAACACAACGTCTACAAACGTGATGTAATTTGAAATATTTTTTCCGAGTAAGAATAATCTACGTTTTGTTTGGCAAAAAGCAACACGCCATGTCATGGCTCGCAACGTCTGCCAACTTCACATGGTAACTGCCCCGCCGTCATATCTAAATGTATTAAATTAAGTATTCAGACTTTAAAATCTCTTTCAGTTGTAAATTACAAATTCAAAAATCATTATTTTGCTGCAATAAGTATGAAATATGCTACAATTGAAACATTTATAATTCCGTTGCTTATTAGCGAAGTGAAATTTCCCGAGTTTGAAAGAGACGAAGAAAGAGAGAGAAAGCTACAAGCCTCGCCAAGCAGACAGTTTTTCAGATGCTTTCTCGCTCGATAAAACAACACCGTACCATACTCACGATATTTTCCGCTCTTATTTTGAAATGTAAAAATGATATATGTTGCCATCGGGGCTACCTAAATATTTCAATAGGCATCGGTTAATTTACAAATAGTATTCTAAAAAACTAGGTTAAAATAATATATTTACTGTGAACTATTTCTCACCGGTCGTTGCCAACACGTCGCTGCTCTCGCTGTTATTAATTCGTATTTAAAAGGAAATAAATATTACAAGTTATAGAAGATATTAAGGTAAAGTTTCATTTATTCAATAATACAGTACTCTAAGTTAACCACAGTGTTATATATTGTGGTATACGGGTTATTGAAAAAACAAGTTGACATGTTATGCCTAGAGTGTTTTTTCAACGGTTGATTTTCATAAGTCGCTTCCAATCGGGAATAGACTATAGTGTATAAATTATTTGCATTGCGGTTTGGAGCCGAAACACCACAGCCTATTCACACCTTTAATATTTCCGAGCACTCAATTAAATGGATACATAAATCACTTACATGCTCCCATACATAGGCTTATACACTGTAATCGCAAACATGCAGGCTCGTTTGATATTAACACAATTGTTCACAAAAATATCATTCACAACACTACACTATACAACTTCCCAGCTGTTTGTTTTATGCCATCTTTAACCCTGCAAAGCAAAATCCGCGAATTACACTTTATTTCCAGCCAGCACGTGCGTGAAAATGACAAATTGAATTTTATTTGTCGATTATTTTGGGTACGTATGCTTGATATCCCTACCACGGACCTTTGTTTTGACTGAAATGAAAATGGCGGACAGAGGTTCAAGTGCCCTCAGTCTGGAAACGCTTCCGCTACTCTATGTTTTCTAATAGCTCGTTGGGTTGGCCCTTATTTTCCTCTATGTTTGGCTATTAGGTAGAATTTGCTCCCAACCATACAACTCTTAAACATAATTATTATAATTTTCACATAGACGTTGTAGTTATTGCTAATAACAATTTGGTAAAAATGTTGTAATTAAATGCTGTATTTACAAACGGTAACATGGAACTAAATGTGTGTTTAACAATTGATGTTAGAGCATTTATAGGTTGGCTACTCTAACTGCACAATCGTGTACTAAAATGCTAATTGTACATACTTCTTTCTTTTAAAAAAGCATTGTCGCTGATATCAATAACTGTTATACCATTTATTCTTAGGCAATCAGCATTTGAAAATTCAATAAATCTCTACCTTCTCCAGCAACGAACATAACGGAAACAAAACAACTCAACGCCCATGCGCTGACAGTGTATGTCTACATCATAATTATATAGGCTATTTAATGAATGATGATAAGAATAATTAAACTTATTTTACTTGTGACTTAGGTATATTTATAAAATATACAGCTTTCTTTATTAATGAGCATTATTTTCATTTTTTTTCAATAGTTGGCGAAGTCATTCTACCCTATAATTTAGTGGCCCACAAGATCCCTGTAGAGCTTCGACCCCCTGGTACTGCGGCTACAGACTACAGCAGAAACCAAAGTTGGGTGGAGTGAGGCAGCATTATCTTTCGTCGGCTAAACAGGCTAAACAGTGTCAAGGCTTCGTTATCTGATTCCAAAGCAAGGGGGAAATATTTTGATAAACGTATGAAACACGCGTTTCCTATCAGGTGAAGAACGAAAGATATTCTCTATTCTGAAGAATAGCTGTAAGTTTATGCCAGTTGTCATCCACACTCCTTAATAACATAAAACACGAACGGATAAAAATACAGACTTAGGGTTTTCACCTACTTACTAAGCGAAATAATGGGACTGCAAAAAATGGTCGAATTTTAATTAAACATTCCACGATTTTCTGAGCGCCTCTGAGTAAAATATTGCTCGACTCGCTGTGGCCACTGTAGCACTGCGAACTATAGGCTGTTCACAGTAAAGTGAGCACTTTTGGAAGCCCTCTCATGAGTAAATTAAAATATTTTATTGTAGCCTTAGACGTGAACTTCCGATTGCTGTGGAATATACAAACTGCGTGTATTACATACGTGGCCATAATTATTTTAAAATTTGGTTAAAGGACAAAAAATGGCTGGAAGGAAAAAGTAACCAGGGCCTCAAAAGTGCTCACTTTACCGTGAACAGCCTATATGCAACAGCGCACGGCCGTGATAGGCTACTGGCACCAGCCAGTGGCAGGAGTGCCGCTGATCGACTAACCTCGAGCGGCCAAGAAGTTCTGTGCCTGGTAAACAGGATGCTTCCCAGGCGACGCGATTTGATTTGTCTACAGATATTCCTCCCATTTACCCATAGTGTATTTCTGTGATTAGCGGGAAGAGAACATAAAAGTTAGCGCGTGTATAGGCTATTCACGTATTCACGGTAAAATGAGCACTTTTGAAAGTCCTGCTTAAGATCTAATTGTACGCACGTTGTGTATTCTTCCGCCTTATGTAAGATTAACATTGCCATGGGCCGCATCACTTTATTCATGTATCGGTCAAGTGAAACTGTGAAATTATTAGAAAAGTAAATATTTAACAGTTCTTCTCATTTTTACACTTTGATGAATTAGAAGCCACAGAAAGCGAAATAATTAATTTAAGTTATCAGAAATGGTTGCCTAACACTTTTTATTCGAAGTTAAGATACGTAACTTGAATGCTGCGTCCGCACAACTGGGTTAGTCCAACCGACAACAGAGGTCGTCGCGTGAGACGACCTGTGAGATACAAGAGGGCTGTATGGATGGACTTGCTGCCATGGCAGTTAATCATCATTATTCCACACGGAGGATTGCCCGCGACTCAGGATGAACCGAAAGTACAATGTGGAGAATCCTCGCCGATAAGGGCTATTCACTGTAAAGTGAGCACTTTTTAATACTACCCCCCCCCCCCGAAGAGGCATTAACAACTAATAAAATTGTTTTATTGCAGCTTCGGACGTTAACTTTCAGGATTGGTGGAATGCATAGACTGTGTTTATTATTCACGTGGCAATGTTTGTATTAAGAAATGGCGGAAAAATAAATATTGGCGCAAAGGATAAAAATTAGCAGGGCCTTAAAAGTGTTCACTTTACCGTGCATAGCTTATAATCGTTTACATCCGTACCAGGAACTTGGGGAAAACGACTTTTCTAAGCGCATTGGTTTATGCAGCTGGTACCCGAGCAATGACCGTGATTTCCATCGTAGCATTTTGTGCACTGATGAGGCCACATTCAAGAGTAATTGTGACGTTAACATCTATAGTACCCATTACTGGTCTGCATCCAACCCACATTGGCTGCGTCAAGTGGATGACTAGCATGTGTGGGGCCTTAATACTTGGCGTGGCCTTCTCGGTGCAGCTTATGCACCATGGGGTTTGTTTTCCGTTTGCCCATGTTTGTGTTTATTAATTATTGAACCCACCGCAGTAAAGCTAATGCTGAGAGTTTTCCCAGTCTCGCAATAGCTCGCGCCTTGTTTATGCAGTACGTCACGTTGAGACACTGGAAGTTCCCCCCGCTTCCGCCCGATACTGACTGAACTACCACACACTGCAGCGCCAATGCTGGCTGAGGAGTAGATATCCCGTTCTGCAGGCAGAGAAGCCTGACCTTGTCCATAAAGCGATCAACAAATCACGAAGGTAGTATATCAGTCATGTACGAATACTTGCTTGGGCGTTCGATCTACAGTCTGCTGAACATTTTACATTATCATAACCATACTCTTAATTCAAAATGTGCATTTGTTTGTCATTATCACGTATATAGGGCACATCTCACCTTCGAGCGTTCTCCCGTACTGCAATACCATCACATTGAGTTGGTGTACCAATACTTTTTGTGCCTACTGTATATGTACCCGAAGTGATAGCAGGTGGTATGAGTAGTTCACGAGACTGGTATCACTGGTGCTGTATGACTGATGTAGAGAAATTGACTATATTTTATTAATGGGATTTATTTAATAATTTGATTGGTCATTGTTACGCGATATTAAGCAGCAATGGCCAATTGCGGAAATTAACCGTTGCCTTCGCACTTATTACTGTGATGTAGTAAGTGATAGTACATTATGAAAGATGTAGCTATTTTAGCAGTATTTTAAATACTTTAAATAATTAAATTCAGCTCTTTTTAGTACTTTAATCCCCTCGCCCGCTTGTCAACGTCCCGGCTGTTTTAACACTACCAATTATACACCTCGCGGTTTCCTCCAGTTGCCACTATAACGTTGGCAAAATTCACCCATGTCGCTGAACGTTTTGCAGTACCATACACGCCACAAAAACTAAAATACAGAATTCCGCTCATACAGCTGCGTTTAATTTCCTGTGGCGCTTAAGTAAAATATTGTAATAATAACGCAGGAAATAATTTTTATAATTGATTTTACGTGCATCCATTTGTTACAAACATTTGCGACTGAAACTGACGTAAATGAAGTGAATTATAAAATTGATATGAGACTTTATTACTATGATTTTCTTACAATCGTGGCAAACATTATTACGATCTTTCTTGTAAGAAGATTTTCTTGCAAATTCTGCTTTCCGAAGCATTCAGAACGGAAATGCGCTTAAATTTTGCTAAGAATGCGGACTCGCGATTATTTTTTTTACATTTAGAAAATAATATTTTAGTAAAATATGTTATAATGTTGCAAAAAAATATACATTCTTCTTTCATATACAGCATAAATCACACTTTTCTGACAATTTTCATGGCGTCTGTACTACTTTCTAATGAGTTCTTCGCGTTGTATAGTTGGGTGCAGTGCTACATAGGCATTTGCTGTACTTCAACCTTAAAGTAGGACGACCAGGCGTCCTGCTTTTCACAGGACAGTCCTTTTTTCTAAAGCGTTGTCCTGCGGAATGCGAAATGCCAAATAAAGATATGATATTTCGTTCTTTAGCCAAGTATCTTGCGAAACTTCCTGTTTTTATACATAAATTACAAATGAAAATTTTATATTATTTACACATGCAGGGAGTTTCATTAACATTTTTTTTTTACAAAATAGTACTTTGATGCGTGCCATTCATTGAAATGAAACTTTTTTTTCACAGAAATATAAGTATTAAATGTTTCTATTAGTTTCTGTTAACTTACAATTGAATAGTAATAATGATTTTAAATTACATCGAGATACTTCTCGGGTATACTCTTTTCAATTATTCAATCGCATTAGATTGTATTTACATCACTAAAGGTTATTCACGATAAAGTGAGCACTTTTGAAATCAACCTTGGAAAAAAATCACTGGCCCTACCTACATATATTTTAACGGGCGCGACGAGTGACATGTGTCCAGTAAAGTTGGTAACGACAAAGGGGAAAGTAGTTCCATATATTAACGTCCAACAGAAAGTGTTAGGTAAACATTTGTGATAACTTTTATTTCTCTCTCTCTTTCTGTACTTTTTAATGCATCGAAGTGTAAAAATGAGCAAATTTGTACAATATTTACTTTTATAATAATTTCTGACCTTGCTGCGTTTCAAACCAAGGGTGTGGCAAGGCAGGATTTGCATAAAACCTAGCAAAACCAATCAGAACACTAATAATGGCAAAAGCCATGCAAAAGTCATTTTTCTATTCATTGTAAGGGTAGTTAAATGTTTGAAACGATTTTTAATAGAAACAAAGAAGTGTAGTCGTTATTTTTTTAATTTTAAGTACGTCTTTCAATTTTTCTTGTCATTCACATTTCACAAATATTACCCTGGAAAACTTCTTTGGTTAGCTTTCTTACATTTCATATTGAAGGGTAACATTATTATTTTCTTTTTTATATATGACAATTTTATACTAAAAAAAAAAAAATTTACATAAAACCCAAGTTGCCAAAATATAGAATAAAATGCAACCAAATTCAGGTACCAAAACTTTCGCTGGTATTAAGATAATACTTATAAAGGTTATATTTATGCTCCTTACTGGCCATATTGATAAGTAAATACAAACTGTAAAAGGCCATCACAAAATATCTTGAGCAGGTGACCCCAAATTACCAAAGTTACAAATGGCTGCTATATTTCTGTCGCACCTACATTTACCATTGACACTATTACATCATTATTAATTTCTACACCAGGAAAGACCTCTTTTGGTAACACATTATTGGTCATCGAATGATAGTTATGTTCTGTTTTACTCGTGATCCCAAGTGGATGGGAGCAACTGCTAAGCAATGCCAGCCCCTTAACTCCAGCGAGTAAAATTGATTTTTGGAACAAGCCCTAAACTTAGTAAAGTTTCTCTTAAAAATGCCACAAAAACAAGGAGTTTTGCATTGCTCCTACTTAACACCAAAGGCTGAGACCATATTCAACGACTATTGGCAAATGTTTACAAAAGTTTACAAATGTTTTTATCAAGGTTTGCAATAGTTTACAAGTGTTTGAAAATGTTTACAAGTGGTTGCAAACGTTTACCCGTGGTTCTTAGTGGTTACCACCAGTTACGTCTTGGTAACGACATAGCCACTAATACTTGGTTACAAAAGGTAACAGTATTGGATTTTTGGCAAAAAGGCCAACATTTCGCAAAATTTAAAACTTTGAATTATTTTCCGGCCATCATGTTCCCTGCCTAACGTCAAAGTGACGTAAGTGACCTGTTCGCTATAGGAGCCTACATTGGTGGTTCAAATAAAGTGCTACTTATCTCGTGGTAGAAACTTGCCCCCTCGAGGTCGTTGAACTGACCCTGAGAGCAGCGCATGCCGGCATTAAATACACTGCTCTGCCCTCTTGCTCTACCAATCAAATTAATTTTCCCCTCAAAAAGCCGTTTTTCTAAGAAATCGTGGGGTTTTCAATTACTCCTGGGAGGGTTCAAGCGATTCCCTTAGGAGGCATAACACAATGAAATTTAAAACACCCAATTAGATTACAAATACACCCTCAACTTCCGTCCTCTTGACCAAGATGCCGGAGATAACGCAACGAACCATCCCAAGCTGGTTACCAAGCTTGTCGTCGACTGTGCTGCACTCCCACGACGAATCACTGAAACATCAGTCCGCTGCACACTTCTTTGCCAGGCCTTATTGTTGCAGCACGTGAAATATAGGTACGGACATTTACAGTTATTTTCCCGGCGCCTCAGATATTTTAAAGTATTCAGTAGTGACGTGAAGCTGGTAAGAACATCAGAGTTTTATTCTATTTGTGTTTCAAGCCTCATAGGAAAGTTTTAAACCTCGAAACAACGCGTGAGAAAGTTCGTGCGTAATGGGTCGTACGCTGCACAATTCAACATGTTACCAGGCGGACACAGTAAGTACTTTTCTAGGGCATGTGCTACGTGGTCACAACCCACTAGTTTTAACAGTGTTTTTACTTTGTTTTGCAAGTTGAGAATTATTTACAGACAAGCGGTGATGGGTCGCCCATCACAAATTTCACAGTTTCACTTCACCGACGCATGGATAAACTGATGAGGCCCATGGCAAAGTTAATTTTACATAAGACGGAAAAACACACATTGTGTATACAAGTAGATGTTAAGCAGGACTTTTAAAAGTGAACATTTTTACCGTGAATATACTGTATAATGCTTGAATGTTAACCACAACCCTTTTACAATAAATCTCATTTCTTATGTGAAGTGTCCTACTTCATGTATTAAAATATGTGGTCATCCTAGCTTAAAGGCGCACACTTAAGATGCGTAGAACTCTCAACTCTTAATTTCTACGTGAAGAGATTAAATGAGCCTACAAACGGGTGGAAATAAAAGTCATCCGTCGACTACAGAGGCGAAGCTCCAAGTGTCCGTCAGCACTGCTAGACGATAAAATCACGCCATTGTGCCCCTCGAACCAGCGAGCACGCGGCGAACGAAAATAACGGTTTTTGTCTGGCTGGGTCTTTGGGGATTAGTTCCCCTGGAGAGGGGGGGGGGGGGAGGGGGTCGTGTTCTGGCGAACGCGAGTTTGAAATCGCACCACACCGCCGTGGACGGCCAAAAATAAATCCCTGGGGGGGGGGGGGGGAGGCGATCTTCCAGCGCTCCATTGTTAAGAGCACGATGTGCGGGGGAGTGTTTTAGGGGGGGTTAGTACCCCCCACCCCAACTCTCTCCATCCAGGAGGGCATAACGTGCAGTTCGACTCTATATTTGAGCCAAGCGAGGGTCTGCTTGTGGCTTCTGGATGCAGCTGCCGATTGGCGTCCATATTTGGCTGTGGACGCTGCTTGTAATAGCGACGGCGCCCCACAGCGTGTTGCAATCCGTCAGTAGCGTTGGATATACAGAATGATTTATAATGAGAGAAACTAATTTGTGAGGTTGTTCATCACGTAAAAAAAAAACAAAAAAAAAAAACCTGGGTATCTGTAATTGTGCGTGTGTATAGTCCATTCACAGGTACTTACCGTTTTTCTGAAGCCTTGCTAAAAGCACACTTTCGTGATATTCCTCCTCCTCGTGCAAACAAAGATTAACCAAGTCTAGAAAATTACAACGAAGGGACCACGCACTGCATTCGTGTGCACCCAGTTTAATGATATTTTTCACAACAATTTCTTACTAGGCATTACCAACACACCCATTTCTCTCTGATTTTATTCATTTTAATTATAAATGAAATATTATAATTTATCGTTAAGATATAAATTAAAGTTCAATTTAATAAATAAAGTAAGACACACTTATGTTAACAGAAGTGCAAAACGCTTGTGATACATGGGGTATTTAGGAAACAACTAAACGTGTCATTTGTTGGGTAATTTTCAAAGGTTTGATTCAAGATGCGTGAGGAAACCTCTAATAGGCTATACATAGGCATATACATATATAGGCTGTTCACGGGTAAAGTGAGTACTTTTGAGGCCCTAGTTACTCTTTTTTATCCTTTAACTACCTTTAAAATAAATATTACAATGCAAATAATAAACCCAGTGTATAGATTCCACCGCACTCGGAAATTAACGTCTAAGGCTAAAATAAAATATATTTGACTATTATTTCAAATGAGAGGGCTTTCAAAAGTGCTCACTTTACCGTAAATAGCCTATACATACGTACATACATACATTCATTGAGGGGGGGGGGGGTCTGTGACGGTGTTGGTTGTCAGGCAATCGTCCTCTCACCAAAGCGAACCGGGTTCGATTCACTTAGAGGTCACCAGCATTTTCGCGTGTTGGAGAACGTGTCGGACATTGCCGACGAGATTTGATTTCTCGGGGTTATTCAGTTTCCTCCACCTCTACGTTCCGCCTCTGCTCCATCTTTACCTCATTTCACCCTCGCCGAAGCTGAAGAAAGACCTTTCTTTCAGGCGACCACCGAAACGTCTCGCCCCAACTCATGCGTCCGTGGTGTCCAAAAACTTTTTTAATCGAACCTTTAAAAAAATCACACCATTCATGACGTGTTTAGTTCTTTACTTAATATACGTATGTCACGTGTGACAGCGTTTTATGCTTATTTTAACATAAAATTGACTTATTTTTGGTTAAATTGAATTTCTATTTACATTTGATGTGTATATATACATTGCAATATTTCAAACGGTGAATGGAGAACTGGCGCTGCTTACAGTGTTGGCAGTACATGAAAAAAAAAAAAGACGACAAAAGTAAATAAACGTACGTATATCCGTTTTGGGCTTGCTAACGGTGATATGCGTAGCCAAGGTGTGTGCGTGTGATGACTGGTGACGTACAGTGAGGAGAATGTGTGGACGTTGCGTCATCATAGGCGAATCAGTGGCCAATGCGTATTAGTATGGGGCACAGAGTACAGAAGGTATAGAGGGGAAACTACCATGCTTACAATTCAGACCACGATACTAGCGCTATCTCTGTTTCGGGAACGAAACTGCAAGCGCCATTGATTGCGACAATCGATTAGTTGTATTCGCGAGGTATTTCGATCCACCTGTTTTGATCGTTTTCAAAATTGATAGCTTCATATTTCTACTAGTAAACGGAAAATAATTATTAGAATCATTATGTCGGGCGTGATAAATATATATAGGGAGAGGGAAAGGAAGACTATCATAAGCATTGACACTTTTACACATTATTACATAGCAACTATCTTTCTTGCCTGTCTTAAAAACTCGAGTGCACACAATTATTATAATGCTTCTGCATAACGATGAAATATCAATTTAACTATGTACACCTAGTTTTTACCTAAGAAGAAAAACCCAAATATTAATGTTTACGTCTGTAGTTGTGTGAACAGCAGACTCATTTTTATTTTATATCCTTTGCAGCCATGGACGACGATGTAGAATTTAATTAGTCCTGAGAAAAACAGGAACAAAATGCCGTATCTTCGCTGTTTTCTCCCTACTCACTACTCAAAATCTTAAAACAGAAATGTTTTCAATACTAACTACTCTGGAACACATGTTTTCACTACACTCATAAAATATAAAACCATTTACAGTAACGGCCATTCTGCCATGATACAAAAAAAAATGGAGTTTTTTTTTTCGCTGGACACTAACGCCATCTAACTTTCGGGGACACAACTTCTTGAGTTCACACGGAATCAGTCTGCCTATAGGTTGTTCACGGTAAAATGAGCACTTTTGAAAGCCTTGCTTAAGATCTATTTGTATGTACAGTGTGTATTCTTACACCATGTATACAGTTAACGTTATCATGGGCCTGATCACTTAATTCGTGAGTCGGCCAAGGGCAGTTGTAACATTTTTTTTTATTTTAGAAAAGTATATATTTTACAGATGATTTTTATTCTTACAGTTTATATATATATATACAACGATAACATATAGAACTACTTTCTCTCTGTCGTTGCCAACTTTACTGGGCGCTTGACAGTCAGTTTGCCTGTTAAAATGTACGCAGCTAGGGGCAGTGACATTTTTCAAAGGTTGATTTCAGAAATGCTCACTTTACCGTGAACAGCCTTTATCTGAGTTTTCTCTCCGCCTGGTATGGGGAGTGACGTGGGAGCCCATTTGTCATTGGTTTATAATGTGTTACTGGAGGCCGCCATCTTGGTTGTAGAGTTGCCTGCTAGGAGCGCTGGTGTCGCTCTCATTCGAATTAGCTCTGGCTGGAGTTGGCCGCTAGGGGCGCTGCTTATTTTAGAACTCAAAATACCATCTAGAATGGAAGCGTAAAGAAATGGAGCGACATTCATCTGTAAAAAAAAAAACGACGTGGCATTAATCTACAGACTCGCTAATCGCCAGTGTAATCGCGCGTAATAGAAGTGTCTTAAAAAAAAAAAAAAAAAAAAACACACACACACACACACACAAGGGGGAAAATCACACATTCAGCCGGACAAAAATAGCTAAGCGTTAACAGTTTCATTGTACTTCGTTGATATAAATTTTCAAACAGCTGTTTTACAAAATACATGCGTCAGAAAGATGCAAAAATACTTCAAGGGCACTGCATGGAATCAAGCTGCGGACTTTCCGCCAGTAAAATGATACGGTCACTGACGACTGTTCACGATAAAGTGAGCACGTTAGAAACGAACCTTAGAAAAAAGTCACTGCTCTTGCATGCATGTATATTAATGGGCGCACTGAGTCACATTCTCCCGGTAAAGTTGGTAACGATGGATGGAAAATAGTTACAGATCTTAACGCAGAATAAAAAGTGTTAGATAACCATTTGTGATAACTTAAAATTATTTCTTTCGCGTTCTGTTTTTTTAATGCACGGAAGTGTAAAAATGAGCATTTTGTAAAGTATTTACTTTTAGTCCCATAGGTATACGCCGTACGACGACGCCAGTTCAGAGTCTTGCGCTTAGTGGTGATGGCGCACTTGAGACGTGTGGCATAATCGCTCTTATGGATCTCACGCTTCTCGGCCTCGAACGCCGAAAATAGATCCAGGTAGGCGGAAGCCTATTAAATAATGCAATGTTGAAAATAGATTTCGCTATTATGTAAAATTATATTTGTTTTTGATTGTCGGGCCAGCATACAAATACGGTTCGTTCGTTTCTCCTCGTCGTTTTCTTCTGGACGTGTTCACGTTTTGTTTGTTTTGTTTGGCTGTGGCGGAAGGATATGTAGTGAGTATACCGAAAGTACAACTTTAGCAAGGCTTCAAGTTGGAAGTAAGCCCCAACAAGCTATAAACACTGGTTCGAATACTGACATTTGAATACGATTAAGCTAATAATTATAACATAATTACTTTCGTAACAATTTCGCTGCATCGCTTAAACGATACAAGCATACAGTCATTAGGATTGTTTTAATTTATGTATTCTTCCATGTAGTGTAACAGTAGCAACTGGTTTTGTAATAATGATATGTCAACATGCATGGTACATGGAAATTAAATACTAAAATGTAGAGATTTTGTTTTGATTACGGCTTTCAGGTTAATTGGTCCCGCGTTGTACAAACATTCGTGCGCCGAGCGAAAATATTTGAGGGCACAGTATTATCTTAAGTTCAGAGCTATAGGGCAGCAAATTTTATGCGTGCCGTTTAAAACCGGGCAGTGTTAATCGGAAAGTTTATCTGATAACTAACTCGTATAGGCTGTTCACGGTAACGTGAGAACTTTTAAAGGTCATTCTTAAAAGTTCCCTTCAGCTTGTTTCTATCATGTTGTTAATATTTAGTATAAAAGTTACCATGTGACTAATAAACACAGTATATACATTTAATAACTCTCAAAAGTTATCGTCTAACGCCACAATTAAAACTGTTTTTTTTTGTTATGTCTGCTGGGAGGGCATTAAAAAGTGCTCACTTTACCGTGGATAGCATATACAATGTTGCATGAGTTACAGAGCACAGGAGTTAATGGCTCGCAATGTATTATTGTCAGATATAGGCTATTCACAGCAAAGTAAGCACTTTTTAAGGCTCTTCCAAAAGGCTCTAACCAACAAATAAATATACAGGATGGTCCGCCTAGCGAGGAAACCCCCAAAATTTCCAGAATGCTTGCAGATCACGAAATGTGGGTTTTCATCGAAATTACATGCGAGAGCAAGTAATTTGGCCCAAAGTGACTATTCGTAACACGTTTATGAACAGAAATAGTTAAACCACGTATGATTTTTCCTCTGGAAACATACATTTATTTCAACGGCATCTGACCTACGCGCAAAGAGGAATTCAGTGATATAACTTATGCAACAGATAGTAACACAGAAACGCCAAAAAATAAAATGTGCAAATATGGCTAAGTTAGGTGGGCCGGTAGTATGGGGCATGGGACCTGTACTCACAGATGTAAGCAAGCAACACGCGCCGTGACTCATCCAGGCGGGACCATCCTGTATTTCATAGCTGCTTCAGACGTTTACTTTTGGGGTTCATGAAATGTAATGGACTGTGTTTATTAGTCACATAGCAATGTTTGTATTAACAAGTGTTAGAAATATAGAAATTGGCTTAAAACAAAAATTTATCAGGGCCTTAAAAACTGCTCAATTTACAATTAATAGTCTATATAAATAATCATGTATATGTTTTTTGTGGTCAATCGAGCCCTTCTGAAAGGCCTGCTCTATATCTACTTTTCTTATTTTATATTCTTCCGCCGTGTGTAAAATTTACATTGTCATGGACCTAAATGGGGCCGCGGTGTTGTAATGGTCAGACCACTCGCCTCCAACCTAGGTGAACCGGGTTCGATACCCGGCGAGGTTACCCCCGGACTTTCGCACGTAGGAATCGCGAAGGACAATGTCGCTGGTCGGCGGGTTTTCCTTAGTGATCTCCCGTTTCCCCCCGCCATTGCATTCCGGCGCTGCTCCATACACTCGCCTCGCTTCACCGTCATCGGCTCTCAATACCTCGTTGTCAATATCCGCTCAAACCTCTCCACTCACTCCCCTTTTGTTTCCTCTTACCGGTGATGATGGTACACTCGGAGGCTATCGACGCGGTCGACTGTCCAGATCGAGCTAATCTCGAGCCCTCATTGGAGGTCGGATGATATCGACGATCCCACGGGATTCGCAGTGGTGTTGGCCTGAAAGCGCCGGCGATTCTTCTGCGAGTCGAGTAAGACCTCACCCCCCCCCCCCATCCCTTTTTAACCTTTTATCTCGTGTTCTTGTTCCTATGGCGCGGGGGCGGGGGGGGAGGGGGGAGCAGCACACGATCGTTTCCTGGCCCGTTGAAAAGATCCATCCCTTCGTAAACAAACAACGTGGTCCAGGCAGGAAGCTGGCTTCGGTCAATAGCTGGTGTTGTAGTAACACGTGTGGTACAGCTCTCGCCAAAAATAAATAAGCCCCCACGAGCGGGAAGTGGCGGGCAAAGCCTAATAGGAACGCCCGTCCGGGAGATAAAATTCGTGATTGAGCGACGCGAGCTGTGACGCTAAGTGTTAATCATTCGCATGCATACACTCGTAATATAATGTTATAAAATACAGCATAATAACATGTAATGTTATATACATTGGCGGCAATTGGGTGCAAATTTTTTTTGAGGGGGGAGGGGGCAATTATTTGGCATTATAACTAGAATATATAGTCCATTACCGACTGGAAGAGACTTATGAAAATCAACCTTTGAAAAATTACTCAAGGCGTAACATGCCAATCTGTTTTTTTCAGTAACCTGTATTCCACAAATATATAACACCGTGGTTAACTTTAGAGTAATGTATTATTGAATAAATTAAACTTTACCTTAATATCTTCTGTAACTTGTAATATTTATTTCGTATTAAATATGAATTAACAACAGCAACGGTCGGTAAGAAATAGTTCACAGTTAAAATGTTATTTTAACCTAGTTTTTTAGTATGCTATTTGTAAATTAAACGGTGTCTATTGAAATATTTACGTAGCCCCGATGGCACCATATTTAATTTTTACAGTTTAAAATAACAGAGCAAAATATCGTGCGTAGGCCCTATGGTTTTACAGACTGAGGAAGCAACTGTCGGCTGGTCGAGGCTTGTCGCTCTCTCTCACTGTTGTCTCTCTCTCCCTCGGGAAGT
Source organism: Dryococelus australis (assembly GCA_029891345.1). Taxonomy (NCBI): domain Eukaryota; kingdom Metazoa; phylum Arthropoda; class Insecta; order Phasmatodea; family Phasmatidae; genus Dryococelus; species Dryococelus australis. The sequence continues at coordinate 43,806,782 of CM057006.1, forward strand.
TTCGCTTCGTTAAGTAGCAAACAAAATATACATGCTTAAAATGTTAGTATATTTCATACTTATTACAGCAAAATAATGATTTTTGAATTTGTAATTTACAACTGAAAAGAGATTTTAATGTTTGAATACTTATTCTAATATATTTAGATATGATGGCAGGACTGTTACCACATGGAGTTGGCAGACGTGGCGAGCTATTGCATGGCGATGGCGTGTTGATTTTTGACAAACGAAGCGTAAATTATATTTACTCCAAAAAATACTTTAAATTACCACATCACGTTTGTAGACGTTTTTTTTTTTAAACCTACCTTGGCATGTTACGATGTTGTGATAAATCTGTGTTTCCATGGCAGTAATAAATATACTATTACGTGTGTTTGGTTAACCACTGCGTGTGAAATCGCGTGACGCTGCTGCGTGGTTATCGTTACGCTGTCCCTGTGTATGGCGTGATTTAAAATATTTGATGTGCTCTATTTATACATTTAAACTGCGAACTGTTTTATGTCGAAGTTATTTATTTACATCCACGTCTGTTTATTTAACACAACGTTGTACCTTTGCCCTAGAAGTTTGAAATACAGCCGTGTAACCTAATTTGCCACAATCCCAACAAAATACTAAGCCCAACCCCAATAAATTGCAATACACCTAATAAACAGTAAGTATCAATATATATACCTATGAGCGGAATAAAAACTTACGGTAGGCTTATTTCTGTGCATGTTCATCTCTATCTTTTAAGTTTGTATAGCAAGAAATAAGCGACACGAATTGCGTGCTTGAATTTAATGTGTCTTTTTCATTGGACTTGTTGTTCCTTTATTTTAATATTTATTCCAACAGGCCCTCCTTCTAAAGAAATAACCCAACACAATAACAAAAGGATAAATACTACAGTTCTTTACGTCGCAGTTGTAACAGTGTTAAACACAGTCGCGGCAAAATATTAACGTGCATTACATGTGATGTGCTATGTCGTGGAAAACAAACATGTTAATATAAAATAACCTTAAGAACTATCGTCAATGCAGGCATTTTTAAAGCGTCATAAAGTTGACCTAAATAACGTTATAGGCCTAAACTGTGAACATTCGTACGGAATGGTTTTTGGAATATGATAGAATTCTTTGAAAAGCTGTAAACACTAAACAACACATTGACAGGTATAAAAGTAGAAGTCACAATTCAGTGTTTATGTTTAGGTGTAGCGAAAGTATACGAACACATATACACGTACACAATGGCATGTAAACATTGATTTTGACAGATGCTACATGGCAGTCACATGGCAGTGTTTGTTTACACTTGGCGGAAGGATACGAAACGGGCCTACAAGTATATATTTAGAAGGGCTTCGAGAAAGTTTCTTCCAGTAGGGAATGGACTATAATTATCATGTCTCCGCGAAAAATCGCGAAATTACAGCAAAATCGTATAGTGAAATTAAAATTAAATAGATCCCTTTCATACTACTAATAAAAAAAAGTGTCCTAGGCAAGTTGAAATGGCAGATGATCTGTTAGTAAAATTTTTAGTTTTTACTGTAATTTTATGTTCTTGGGTTGATAATGTATTTGCGACGTGTTTACGATTTATGGCTTTAAATAACTTCTCGGTGTAATGCTTGGGAGTGTTGACCTCTATACATAGTTGTTCAACTGTTAGACGTGAAAAAAAATTTGTATGGTAATCTTAAAAATTGCGTGGTTTTCAAAAGCAATACTAAATTAATTAATGCAAAAGTGGGAGGGGGTCACTGTTTCCTTTGCTCCCGGAATCACCACCACTGGTTATAAATTATATCATAATATAATACATTATGATGTTATACACTACTATTATACTGTATAATACTGTTATTTAATATTATAAAGAACTTTTTATATAATATACAACAATAATAAATACATTTTTATGTACATGGGTTGAGAAGGATGATAATGTAATCGTGAGGAATTGAAAAGGTGGCGGGACCACGGTGGCTGATTGGTTAGCCTGCTCGCCTCCCACTAAGACGAACCGGGTTTAATCCCCGGCCGGGTCACTGGGTTTTCGCAAGTGGTAATCGTGCCGGTCGATGCCGTTGGTCGGCGGGTTTCCCCCGCCCTTTCATTCCGGCGCCTCTCTATACTCACCTACGATGTTGAGAGCCGCCCAAATCTCTTCATTTACTCAATTGAGAATGTTGCAATCCAGAGACGCTGCCACTTGACCAAACACTTATTATGCAGATATGACAGCCGGGCAGTCTAGTGGAAATGAAGATGATCAGTAGGTTCTTCATGCTTGTGGATGGTTTTTTTTATTGGCATTTGTGGTGAGCTTCATATTGCAAAATTCACTGTCCTTTTCATAAGGGGTCCGCCTACCCGGGCCTATTTTCCGCAATTGAGGTACTGAAGGAAGGGAGTGGTAAGGGCGACACTGTAACGTGCATTAGGTGCATCATCACCTCTAGGGGAAAGGTTCTGTACTGGCGTGCAGTGTTCTCGTCGTGCTGCGTGTACCTGTGGAACTTAAAGCGGACACCCTATCATTTTACTTGTTGAAAGTCTGTAGCAAGCTTCACCGCATGTCCCCTTGAGTATTTTTATGTATCTGTATTCAAGGTAAAGCATTTTGAAAAGGTCTCTTGTAACTATGTTGGAGTGCTCCGAAATGTTATTTATAAAGTGCACGATGTCTTCAAATCACTCTACAGGTCTCGTCTGAAGTTTATGTTCGTTTTGAAGATCAGAACATTGGAAATGTAGAAGTTTCTAGTTACAAGTAACGATGTTTACGGATCTCTTTATCATAAAGATAATCTCGGTGGCTGCAATGAGAGAAAATCGTACAAAATATTTGTTTGTATAGGGCCAAATATATATTTAGTTGCCCTAACAAAATATATTGTTGAGCAAACAAAATTTGAAAAGCAACAAAATTGCTTTTGTTCGTGTAGCAAAATATATGTTTGAATAAACCAAATCTCTGTGCTGGGCCCAAAAAAAAAATTAGACTGCCAAGTAAATATTTTGTTGAATCAAGTGTATATATTTGTTTGGCCACTCAGTTGACTGCCTTCGTTCGAAAATACAGCTCGAGAGTGTGTTTGTTTTTGTTGGGACAGTCAGGATAGTAACCGTGTTTGTTAGTGCATCTATTGATGCTTAACAATCGTATAAACACATTAATAAAACAATGCAACAGGAAACTGCATAGTAAAGCTGTAAAACTTGAAATATTTGTTTTCTCACATTGCCCAATATTTGCAGTAAGTATATCTATTTAAAAGCTTTCCGGCGTCATCAGTTGCCATGTTAGCTGAGATTACTAACGCGTAGCGCTCGGATGCAGGTGATCTAAGTACGAAACTCGGTCGAACTTTTAAAATTTTGTATATCGGCGCAAAGTGTTTAATGCACGTGTAGCCAAACAAATATTACAGTTTGGGGCAACCAGTTGAGAACAACAAATTAATTTGGTTTCAGAAACAAAATATTTCATTGCCCCTATACAAACAAATAATTTGGTTGCACCAAACAAATCTTGTTTGATTAAACAAAATCTTTTTCTCATGGTGTCTTCAAGTAAGCTCAAGTTAGCGAATAGGGTGCGGAATACGAGTGGAAGACCACTTACAACCCGAAATCTCTTCCATATTCAGGATGGTTTTAGATGTAGCTTTCTGTACTTGAACTGACATTTTACTTGTTTCGTTACCGCTAACAACGAGCGGTAAGATATACCCCCACTGAATAAATATTTCTTCACAACCGCAACATTTTTCTATTTATCTTCTGTATTGTAAGTTATACTAATTCTATGATCTTTAAAAGAGTTGGAGGGGGCCTGTAACAGTCAGCGAAACTGTTGTAATTACCATACTTATTTGGTAACCTTACAAAACTAGCTCTGTAATTTTAACAGAAGCAGTTGGTTTTTCTAACATTTCACGGTACTTTTGTAACTATAATACCTGCTTGTTAACTCTGCAATACTAGTTCTGTAATCTTAACAGAATTGGATGGTACCTCCAACAATTCGCGACACTGTTGTAGCTACCATAAGGTTTCTGGGGAAAAAAAACCGAGTTTATTTCCACAGAATATTCTGTTGCAGTTACCACACAGCACTATTGGGTTTACAATATCCTGCTCTGTTATCGTAACAATACTGTAGTAAAGTTTTTGTTCGCAACTATCTGTATAGTTCCTATTACAGAAAACACTGTTATTGCAACAAAAAAGATGGTTACCGCAACGGAATAACTTTTAACAATATTTAGATTGTTCTGCTAACAATTTGGATCGTAAAGTATGACAGAACATTCTGTTTCTGGTACCAAAGTTTAGTTGTCGCTGCCATAACATGCCATTGCAGAACTTGTAGTATGTTAAATTACTTATACCACTACGTTGGTTTCGCCAAATAACTTATGTGGAGGATAGTTCCACAGAAGGACCAAAGACATAGATGTAAATGCCACACTTTGTGTGAACTAAAACACTATGTAGTGATTATAGTATTGTGAGATTTCATTCGAGTGCTTTGTGTAAGAAGGAGACACCATAATATTTGTATACGAACACCATTCATTTACCGTATTCAGGTCTCATCGTAGAAACTCGAACTCTGGAATATTCGCAACAGAAATAATCATGCACAAGCCACTGGACCAATGCTGTTAAATGAAAAACACCAATGGGATGAAATCTTTTAATAGAAGTAAAAATTAACCATAAAATAATAATTTACCATTTAGTTGAACTTGTTGCAAATAAATTGTAATAATATGAAAATTCTGTATATTTTGAGGTTAATGCAGATGTGATAAAAGCAATAATTAAGGAGTCTGCAAGTAGGATAACTGTACACTAAAACACCACCATCCTCGTAATATTAATGTTACTAAAAATTATGAAATTAATTTAAAAATAAAATAACAAAAAAAGCTGCAACAAAATAAATTAAACTTGAAACTGAAAGAAAGTCAAATCATTAAATCCCAGTGTGTTCTCTCCTGCGATAAGTTTACTGAGCTCCAATCTAGCTTTGTAAATAACCGTCTCACTTCTCATAATTACTTAAATTTGAAACATCTTTTTGCGTCAAATCACTGAAACTTAGAAGAATGTTTATTATATTGAGAATGTTTTCTATGTAAATTAAAATCTTCAACTAAAATATGCGCCGGTGCTAAGCTCGTCGATGGAGCTGGACCTCTGGTTTATACCTTCAATAAACATGTAATCATGAGAGAAAATGTTCTGAGAATATATCGTCCTAGTAGTAGGATAGCCAAAGTCTTTAGAGATCACGCTAATTTATAAATATGTATGCCTTTAACTTCAAAATTACGTAGGCGTCACCTGGGGACAGACCACTAGGTCAGACCCTTAGCCTTTAACATGGCGTCGCTGTAGACGATCGGAGCATCTTCTTAGGCCGGATCCGATAATAAACTCTCTAAATATTAAAGAGACTCAGCCCTCTTCTCAACCGGGCTGGCTCTACAAGACTTCACTGTAACCTATGGGGTTAAAAATCTATACTATCATTACAACGATGCTGGGGATTTTACCACTGAACATCCCAGCGAAAATAACGCTGCTGGACCCTTCAAAGGTCCTTCCCCAGAAGCAGTCACTTCCGGCAACTATTTCAAAACCTTGCTTGAGAGGAGAGAGAAACTACTTCCGGTAAAATAAACGGAAATAAGAATCAAACATTAATCGTATCTCATAACAATACAATAAAGAAATAATTACGTTTTAAAATTAAAGAAAATAATCATATAAACATACAAATTATCAAATACATTGAAATTAACATATTTAAGTTATCACCTCTTTTCTCAGAGTACATATCAAAATATCATCGAATAACACAAATAAGAATAAAAATAAAAATAAAATTATGATTGGTGGTGTACAATAAAAATATTACGTGTTTTTACTGAAATAGTTATAAACCAAGAGGGTTAAAATAAATTCATGTTTCTCAAAATTATATGTATATGAACGTGTAATAGATCTCAAAACACATACATAGTTTATTAACATAACTGTAAACAAACACAATGATATGCTCTACTTTGAACCTTCATAAACTGTTCTGTTAAATTCTCTCTACTGATTTATTTCAGTGAATGTGATATACGAACCAGTCGTAACGTAGCTCAGTAGAAAATCACCTCATGTATGACGTGTTTGGTTGTTTACGAAATATGTCTTGTATCACAAGCGTTTTATACCCCTGTTAACATGAAAGGATTTTATATTTAGTTAAATTGAATTTTTACCAATATGTTGTCTATAAATTATAGTATTTAATTTATAATAAATGGTTATAAAAACAATGCGAAAACATGTGTGTTGGGTATGCCTAGTAAGAAATAGTTATCTTATAAAATATTATTACAACTGAGTTCGCATGAATTCGGTGCTTTGTCCTGTGGTGTAATTTTCTTGACTTATTTAGAGTTAGTTTGCACGAGGCGGAGGAATATCCTGGAAGTAGAACTTAGGCAGGTCTGAAGAGGTTAATGAAATTCATTCGACCGGCGACTGCATGGTGTGTTTCTGGGTTCCGACGGGTCATGCATTCGAGCGTGTTTTTAGCCGGTTGTATGGACGCGTATATATATAGACGGGGTGGCGAAGTTCCATCTTCACTCCTCCCCCACAGCCAGGAATAGATCCGCACGATGTTTAGTTTCATCTTGTGTGATGATGTAATATTTCTGGCGAGTGGTCAGAGAACATCGCGCCCCATGCGTGATACAGTTATAACAGCGTCGAAATCCTCTGTTTTGGGCCTAACCTCATCCACAGAGGCACGCTTCAAGCGCGGACATTCTGCGTGCGCATTAACTGCGTATCGGCGTGCATGAAACACTGGCTTAAAATAAAATGAAACTGTTAAACACATTCGCGATTATTTTTTACGGAGAACACTCTGTCGGACTAGCCGCATGGTCTCGCTTATAACATAGATATTTCCAAAATCCTTAAACAGAAAATACGGCCTTTTCAGGTTCCCGTGCTTGGAGACACGCAAACTAAATGTCCGCAAAAAATGAATAGGTGACTTCTGAACTTAACTACAGACTTTCATCAATAAAATTTCGGGATCACAGTTTAGTCTCGTAGTTGTACTCACCAAGAAAGAAGAGTCTGCACGCCATGCAAGTACCGTGCGTACGAGTTCATGTTTTTGTGTATTTTCCCCTCTAGTTGATTTATTATCGTCCTTGTTATTTTGTTTCTGTACCGTACGTCATTACCAGTTTTCTTATTCCACTTTACAGAAATAGCATTCCGTTGTTGTTGGCATTGCGATTTTGTTGTAACTGTTTACGGGACTGATCCTGCGTGTCTGTAAATAATCTTCATTGAATAAACAACCTATAAATTGTTCACATAAAGTGAGTGAGTGAAGAGATTTGGGCGGCTCTTAACATCGAGGTCTCAAGAGCTGATGGGGATGAAGCGAGGTGGGTATGGAGCAGCGCCGGAATGAAAGGGCGGAAAACGGGAGATCCCCGAGAAAACCCGCCGACTAGCGGCATCGTGCGGCACGATCCCCAAATGCGAAAATCCGGGAGCGATATATATATGTATGTATACATATGTATGTGTATATGAATATGTATGTATACATACGTATGTGTGTGTATATATTATATATATATATATATATATATATATATATATATATATATATATATATATATATATATATATCAAACACGCGGGTTCAGTACCGTAAGCTTATTAATACATGCTACATGTTTACTGTAAGTGGTGGAAATATCCCCCTACTATTGTCTGTACAGTGGGACATAGCAGCATGCCATAGACTCATGTATGTAGTATTGCCTACATTCAGTTAAGGGAAAAAGTGTCCTATGTATGTCTCAGTTAATTTTGTAAGACATTGCGTCTCGAATTTTTGTCGGTTGAATTCCGCCCCATTCTGTATATGCATACATAGTGCGTGTGCGCACCATTGGTTTCACTTGTGGAGAGGTTGGGCGGCTCGTAACATCGTGGTTTTGAGAGCCGATGAGGGTGAAGCGAGGTGACTATGGAACGGCGCCGAAATGCAAGGGCGGGGTGGAGACGGGAGCTCCGTGAGAAAACCCGCAGACCAGCGGCATCATGCGAGGGTTCGGGAGTGACCCCGCCGGCCGTCGAACCCGGTTCGCCTATGTGGGAGACGAGTAGTCTAGCCACTACACCACCGCGACCCCTGATTTATTTGTAAATGAAAGATTGTTAAGATTTTCGTGTGCGTCTACGGATGCATATATGCATGGAAATGAAGAGAGAAGAGAGCGCCTCTTATATAATTCTTGGAGGTTTTGAGTCAGTCGTGTGAATGTCTCACGGGCAGGATTGTGGAACGTAGTGGGTCCCTTGTTTGGACCTACGTAGTCGGAAGAGTAACGAGGGATGTTCGTGTACCGGGACTTCACACCGCGAACTGCGGTCAGTTTCATTAGCCTGTATTCGGTACATGTTGTGGTTTTATACATTCACAAATATATATATATAATATGCACGGCGCATGTTTCAGCATGATGCAAGGCAAAGTAACATAGTCCTTAACAACGCCACCATTGAAATAAACACACTTATCCGTTCTTCGGCTGTGTCCCAACTCGGAAATGCGCGCTCGCTCGCTCTCTCTCTCTCTCTCTCTCTCTCTCTCTCTCTCTCTCTCACACACACATACACACACTCTCTCTCTGTATCCCTCCATCCCCCCCTGAGGGAATCGTGCCGGACGATGCCGTTGTTCGGCGGGTTTTCTCGGGGATCTCCCGTTTTCCCCGCCCCTTAATTCCGACGCTGCTCCATACTCACCTCAACCACCCTCATCGGCTCTGAAGACCTCGATGTTAAGAGCAGCCTAAATATCATAACTCCCTCCCCCCCCCCCCAAATTCGACCTTACTTGAGCGAATTGAAACTCGAGTCCTCTTTGTGGCTTTCACGTTAGGTTTCTAAGGTAAGAAATATTGAAAAATAAATCAGTGTTCGCCTTTCCCATTTCTTGAATGAATTAAAAAATGTTTTATATCAACTTTTTAAAATTATATGTATATTTAAGTTATCAGAAACCAACTATTATGTTTAAAGCTATGTCCAGTGTATAAACTTTTTATACTGTAATTTGACTTGTCCAGTATATTTGTACAGCTATGCATTGAAAAAAGATCTTACGGATGCAATAAAACAAAACAAAAACAAAGCAGAGTATTTGATAATAAGCGTACCTGTAACTTAAAGGAATTCTGAACATAATTACGTCATAATTCTTTATGTGCCGTAACATAAGGAATATTGTTGGTACATATTACACATTTCTTAATCGTAACACTTACGTTCGTTAGGCCAATAAAATATTTCCAACACTGCTGTAGAATCAGTAAATATATGTCGGGATATTCGAGGTTAGACTTGAAAACTGCTACAGAGAGTACGCGAGTGAGCAGCGAGTGAACAACGTCGTTCATTCTCCCTCTCGCGCTCTCTCCACCGAGTTGGTACAGCAGAGAGGACTGTGTGACGTCAAGAGTGGGCGACAGAGTACTCTCTCTCTCTCTCTCTCTCTCTCTCTCTCTCTCTCGGCGAATTGGGACACAGCCTTAGTATTATTCCAGGACTCAGGGAGAGCGTTCTGCTGAGTGTTTGCTTGCGGCTATGAGCTCGAGAGTAAAATAAATCCTCTTTATTTCTCAGGAACAGTGTTGTGTGTTTGTGGGGGGGGGGGGGGGGGATTTGTTAATTTTACGCGAAAATAAAATGGTTTGCTACACATTTTGTACTGGTGCATACTGATAACTTTGAAGCATAGTGAGTATGTTAGAACGCGTGTTAAATTTAAGGAAAGCATGCCATGTTTTGCGTTGATGAAGTATAAATAAGCTCCATCGATGTCATCCATTCAATGATCTAACAAAACAGGCTTTCAGTATAGTCGAAGTCTCTTTAACAATAATATAGTTCCCCAGGTAAAGTAATAAAAAAAAAAATGCCCTTATCCTTCCCGCGCTTTTCGTCCTCGAAAACGGAAACCAACTTCATGTACTAATTATTTGATCGTGGTCAACAGACTCGTAAGGTGAGGACGCAAAAAGATATCTGCAGTATTTTGAAGTACGGTATCCATTTGGAATCCCTGGAGAGTGATATTCGACTCGCGAAAATTCTTCGGCGACGTTAATATCATTTTCGCCAGGCCAGCGTATCTGTGGGAGTAGGTAACTATTTTGGAATATTGGCGATTGCCCAGACGAAGTGTACACATGCTAAAAATACGCACGAGTTAGATTCGGGACTGCCCAGATTGTGCCATACATGACACCCACGCCAGGGAAAGTAGTGTTGTCACGTTGTTAGCGACTAAGGCTGTTGCCCACCATGGATCAGTTTCTCACGTTTGAGGCCCAGAGGCGTGGGAGCGACAAAGGCGACACTGCCACGTGCATCAAGTGCGCTATCGCCGCTACGCGCAAGGCTCTGAACTGGCGTGCGTAGTCAGAAATAGTTATGTTCTGGCACACATGGGTCCTGGATGAGTATGTGAGGATCAGATACAGCAGGATCTGGACAATTCTCGAAACAAGATGGCGGACTCGAAAACCAGAATTCAGACTGAAAAGGTCAAGGTCATCGTGAATCCTCAATCCACAGCCAGCAGCCCTCTGGCTGATCCTCAAATCCCCACTCAGGACCCATGTGTGCCAAAACATACTATTTCTAACTACTGGCGTGCAGTGTTCGTCGTGATAAGTATAGCCACGGGACTTTAATAGGCCACCGTATCATTTTATTGGCGGAAAGTCTGCAGCTCGGTTGAGTGCAGGCTTCTATCGCAGTTTTGTTTGTGTCTGGGTAGTAATTTTTAAGGTACAGCAGTCCGAAAACGCAGTTCTAAACGATGTTTGAGGTCTCCGAAGTAATACTTATAACATGCTTAGTATCTTCGTCTGGGGCATATTTTCATACAGGTTAAAAAAATGGGGACACATTCAGTAGTTGCATTTAAAAAATCGGCCTTTCAAACGTGCTGTAACACATTTCAAGCACCAGGTAGGAGAACGTCTTCATTGGACACTTTTGGAAATCCTGCTTGAAGTATACGTTTCTACCCACATTGTATTCCCCTCCATTTGCAAAACTTACATCATTGTAGATCACATCACCATATTCATCCGTCTATCAGGTGAACATGTCATATTGTTGGTAATGTAAATATTTTCCTAATATGCTTAATCTTACCATTGCGTGCATCAAATAGAAACGAAATAAAATAAATGCGTATCCAGGAATTCTAACTTCGCAAATTTAATAAGACTTTAAGACGTGATAAACGTTAGTTCTGCTCAGGTTGGGAACCAAACGCGAGCCCTTATGGGAGAGTTTGGCATAGGTAAAAGTGGAGTTGGTGTTACAAAGAGGTCGCTTTTAAGATAGCGGTAAATTAAATTCTGTTTATTTTTGGAAGGAAACGTGTTGACATCACGAAGGCAGGTTAGAGATATCCGTGATGTGTGAGGCAGGAAATTACCCCGCTGAAAAAAATGGGGTTGTCAAGCTGCACCCGAAAGGGGAGTGCACATGGAACCAGAATTTCGTGAACGTATCGCCGCTCCGTCAGGGTTCCTTCAATCAACACCAGTTTGGCGTGGGAGTCGTAGAAATGGCACCCACACTATACGACACTTCTCATCGGGGTGGTGTGCCGCTCTACAATAAGGCATGGATCACGACGCTAGCCTGGACGTCTCCAGATTCGAATTCGGCGGTCGTCTGCATCCAGACAGAACCATTATTCATCGCTGAACACCATTCGTCGCCAATCCGCAAGTTGCCATGTAGTCACATGTACGGCTGTTCGAAATATCGACATATCGATATGAAAAATAATTTATCGAATGATATGTAACTTTGAAAAATATTGGAATATCGATGTTTCGATATTATCGACGATTTATGTATTATCGATCATTTCTATATTATCGACAATTTAGGCATTACCTATAATTTCGGTATTACCGATAATTTCGATATTACCGATGATTTCGATACTAACGATAGTTTCAGTATTATAGATAATGTCGGTACTATCAATAATTTATGTACTATCGAGAATTTTGGTATATCAAAAATACCGAGTAACTTCGGAAAAATATCGATATTGTAATGGTAGACGTCGTAAGGGACGCAACTGCCATGCAATGCCCCTGGATGATGCACAGTAACGAGCTATATAGTAAACAGAGTAGCGGAAGCGTTTCCAGACTGAGGCCACTTGAACCTCTGTCCGCCATTTTAATTTCAGTCAAAACAAAGGCCCGAGGTAGGGTGTAGTAGTAAGGGATATCAAGCATACGTACTCAAAATAATCGACAAAATACAATTGTACATTTTCACGCACTTGCTGACTGGAAATAAAGTGTAATTCGCGGATTTTGCTTTGCAAGGTTTAATACGGCATAAAACAAACCGCTGGAAAGTTGTATAGCGTAGGGTTGTGAATGTTATTTCTATGAAGAATTGTGTTTATATCAAACGAGCCTGCATGTTTGAGATTACAGTGTAGAAGTCTAAGCATGGGAGCATGTAAGCGATTGATGTATCCATTTAATTGAGGGCTCGGAAATATTAAAGGCGTAATGGGCTGTGGTGATGCGGTTCGAAACTGCAGTGAAAATAATTTATACACTACAGCAGTCTGGCACAAAGTTGGTGGATTGACCTCGAAATCAACATAATTATTTTCGTGCATTGAAACCGACGTGGAAATTATATTTTGTGGGTGCTCACTGAAAGCAGGTTCCGGTAAATGTAAACATATCGTCGAGGTAATGTAAAGCAGAGGGGTTTTTTGGGGAGGAAAAAAAAACTGGAAAATTGTATAAATCCACTCTATTATTAATACAGAACACAGATTTTATGAGGCGCATCAATATTTCACCTGATGGGGAGGGCTATGAACTGTAGGAAAATAGAGAGGTAAAAGTTTATAATGAAAATGTACGTATTTTGTATTTATTTTTTTACCCCACGATTTCCCTGATCTTCATAGCCCTTCTCACTATCGGTTTGGTAGTTAGTATTGATGAAATATTGATGCCGCTAGTAAATTCGTGTTCTTTATTAATAATATTTTTTTTTCCCAAAAAGCCTCTATGCTTAGCAATTACCCTGAAGGATCACCTTCCGTGAATAGTGGAAAAGCTTTAATATTTTAAGGTTACCAGGAAAAAGACCACTTTTAAAGGCTTCATTGATTATGTGAACAAGAGGTGTTATAATTATTTTAGAACAGTCTTTAATTACTTTTATAGGAGTCACATCAATTCCAATTGTCTTTTTATTACTTAAGAGTTTTAATACAACTCACCCGCCTACGAGACTATTTGTTTTGTATATACATTTTTCGGTGAAGTGTGCAGAACACAAGTAGTTGGCAGGAGTTGGGTACCACTTATCCCGTCTCAATGCAGCTACCCATTTTTTGGTCAATTCTTAATTTTTCAGAAGAAATGTGAATTGCCAGGTACAGACTGCTCTCCAGGTAGAGTAATATTAATAACAAAGTTCAAACCGATTGCAAAAGAACACAATTTCTCTAATGTATATATCTGGTTTTTATTGCTGCGGTTAGTGCAGTCATACGCAAAGCATACAGCAGGCAGGCATGCATATGCATATATATATATATATATATATATATATATATATATATATATATATATACATATATATATATATATATATATATATATATATATATATATATATACATTTCAAGACGACATTCTCTAACGATACGTCATTAAGACGTGGGTGTAACACGAACTCGACGTAACACGACAAGAAACCACGACGGCCTTCAATATTTCAAAAACTTCTCACGTCTCATTCACGGTAACAACATGACAAGAAGCATCAACTGACAATGTTCTAACATTAAAATGGTGGCACAGTTTGCCGATGGCTTCCGCTAAGAGCGCTGTAATCACTGTCACGCTCTCTACGTTTACTATATAGCTCGTTGGTAAGCTGCGGTGCACGCGGAGTGCTTACGGCCTGTCGCACTGTGAAACGATCGTCCCTGATGGTCGTCCTCCGGAGTCGGTGGCTGAGCGGTTGGCCTGCTCGCCTCCCACCAGGGCGATCCGGGTTCAATCCCCGGCCGGGTCACACCGGATTTTTGCATGTGGGAATCCGGCAGGACGATGCCGTTGGTCTGCGGGTTTTCTCGGGGAACTCCCGCTTCCCCCGTCCTTTCATTCCGGCGCTGCTCCATACCTCCTTCAATCACCCTCATCGGCTTTCGAGACCTCGTGACGAGTAGATCGTCAGTAGTTGTATTTTTTTGGGGATCTAGTGACTTCTTTTTTTTAAGTTGAGCAGTGTGGCGCAGTTTTGAGACGCCCTCTACCTCCATGGTTTCGGGTTACTCAGTCATGCCTCACTCTTGCATAAATTTATATAACAAATTACAATACATTGGCTCAGTGATAGAGGGACCTCGGATGGAAATTTTTGTTTCTGGCACGATGCTATTAAATTTAATATCCAGTCCTTCATTTAGTTTACTGTAGCAGAGTATTGTTAAATTTGTTTTCAGTTAGCTAGGGGTTGTATTAACTGCTAACAAACACACTAATGGCAAAATTTTTTTTTTATGTTTATTCACGTGCGACTGTATATGCATCATATTTAAAACGACTTCTTGTACACTCTGATAGAAAAGTTTTTGCAAACATTTCACTACTTTATTGTAAACGCCACGTGCGTTAAACTGTTTCCTACTAATTACACACATAAGTGTTAAAATACTGGTACGTAAAATATTTAGCTCTTTTGTATGCTAACACGTGAACATTACATAACAACCATAATCAAAATGGAGCAAAAACGGGAGCCACAGATTATGACGACACAGATGCTATCTCAAATTATTACTTGTTACTAGTCCGTGAAATTTACATCAAGGAAACCCGCCCATGACGCAATCCACATAGCAGAACAAGCTTGTTTCAAGCTTTCCATGACAAGCCTGTAAGCTTAAATCAAGCTTGCCACGACAAGCCATTAAGCTGGAATCAAGCTAACTAGTCACCACGTGGCAAGCTTGCATTAAGTATGCCCTGGCTAGCGTGCGCCAAGCCTGCCTACATAGAACCAGCTTGCCATGCATTTTCAAAGCCAAAATATAATTATGTTTCACTCCAAGTAATATTGATTAATTTACCATATTCATATATGTTATCTTTAGCATATTTTTACAGTTATTAAATATTTTTGAAGAACCTGGAATCGAACTCGTAAACCTCTCGTTCACAGTCTAGAATGCCATCAACTACTCTACCATGTATTCATGTAAAATTAAATTATTTTACCTGTTATGTTTTGTAAGAATTCTAGAGCTAATCGATAAATTCATATATATTTCCCGTCGTTTACCCTCACTTTTGATTTTATGATTCTTATATATATATATAGTGTAAAAGAAAAGATAACCTTACATTCTCACGACATGCGTATCGGACCATTAGGTAGGTACCCAATTAAGTATTAAAATGAACTACATGAAACATACTATTTACGAATGTATAATTACCTTATTTAAATGGCTCGCTACCCACGCAAACAACAAATTCAAATACAGAATATAGATTAGCCCATATAAAGAGGCTATTAAGTGCCTGACTCCCAGAGTCCCTCCCTAGCCGCGGCAAGTTAAATTCAAGCCTTCGGCTGAAATCTAGACCTGAGACAAGCTTGAATCAAACGTGTAACACAAAGCTTGCACAGCAAGTCTAATTCAAGCCTTCGTCAAGGTTGCCGAAGGCTTGTACGCTATGATGGGGAAAATCGGGCGTAAACGTCAATATGTCAAGACAGTACCTCTATGAACGAAGCCGACGTCTTCCTCCGTAGAAAAGACGCCACTTGCAGCGACAAGGCAGCAGCCCCATACTTCAACCTCGATGTTAAGAGCAGGCCAAATCTCTTCGCCCACTCACTCACTCACCCTGGAGACGACCCGAGCCTTTTCGACGCGCGCGCGTGTGCTTGTGTGTGTGTGTATATATTATATACACACACACACACACTCCTGTTACCACTGCGTCCAACACCGACTCACAGTGGTAGGTAGTACGAGTAATGCCTCAAGACCGACGACACGGCCTCTTTTCGGACTCATCCAGCTGGGCATGCTGCGTGTACACTAAACTTGGCCCCGTGGCTCGCACTGCTACTTGCAGCTAGCATGCATAGGGAACAATTCTAAGATATGTTTATTTTTACATTCTGTCATTTTTCAGTGTTACAATAATTAGTCTATGTATGTATTGCTATGGGAGCCAATTATTAAATGTAACTTCATGTAATGTTCATAACAAACATAATTTTAACATATATTAAATCCTGTTTGGCTGTTCGTATTTTTATAATACTTGTATTTTTGATATGGGCAGTTTATGATGGGGGGTGGGGTGTGTGTTATAAGCATGGAGACAAACGAAAAGAAAACTAACCGTTTGTTGAATCATTTCTCACAAATTTGGGGGTTAATTATCTTGTATTTCAATTCATATCAGCGGATGGTTGAATTGTCGCAGTTTATTGCGACTGCATTATTTGTTTGTACTCTGCTCTTTAAACTCCGCTGCTTGAATGATTTTGGTAAGATTCATTTTGCTTAAATGAGTGGAATGGAAGTAGAAGGTCACTGTCGTGGAGTGGTGATGGCTTCCTGCGGGTGCTCCCGATCTGTGACAAATGATGGAGGGACATGTATGCCCCCC
Organism: Dryococelus australis; assembly: GCA_029891345.1. Classification (NCBI taxonomy): domain Eukaryota; kingdom Metazoa; phylum Arthropoda; class Insecta; order Phasmatodea; family Phasmatidae; genus Dryococelus; species Dryococelus australis. The sequence goes on from CM057006.1 coordinate 43,823,613, forward strand.
CTCCCCTTGTGGCACAACCGCGCAAGCAAACTTCATTAAACGCAAATGCGTGGCACGTCGGACATGACGATACTGCGCGGCAACCTCCACACGCGCGATTCATTCGTCGTGGTGGTCAATTTGTTTGCAGATGAGTGTAAGTCGGGAAACGTTGTTACCGATTCTACAGCGAAAATAACGCGTGCTGTTTAGAGTTCGCAAATTCTTGACCGTGCCCACGTGGTGACGCGGTGTCACCTGGTCGGAGCTTCCCCCCTTCCCCGGAACGCAGTTGCGTGAGCTTGCTCCGACGTCACGGCTGAATCCGCGCACGCAGGCCTGGCATGGAGGATGATTGCCTTTGGCGTCGTACCACTGCGTCGGGCGAGGGGGAAGGCAGCTGAAAATACCGGCCAGCCAGCGCCGCCGAGTGACGGCTGCCGTGTCTGGGGATGTAGGCCTTGAAGAGGGGGGGATGAAGGGGGGAGCGACCGTGTCACAGGCCGTGTATGGCCAACAGCCAACTGTGTGACGAATTTAGTCGGTCGGATCCCTGTGGCTTCGACCTCTGCAAAGGTTGGGCCGCGTGCTGACAGCCTGCCCGTCTGGCCCCCGCCGAGAGAGAGAGAGAGAGAGAGAGAGAGAGAGAGACACGCGGCCTAACACGGGCTATTTCCGGCGCGGGCGCTCGGTGTAGGTTTCGTGACGTCACGCGGGGCGCGACTTGTTTACGGGGATGTTGCCCCTGCAAGCGACACCCCTGTTCTTCCCCCCCAACCCCCTTGCTCTGCGCAAGAGAGGAACCTCACCCGGATGCTGGTTGGCGAACACCTCACTCCAAGTCGTAGGGGTCATTCGATCGAACACTGCCGAGTGCATAGCTGTTTATGACCGTTTCACGCGTGGGGTTAACGACCTAGAGATCGGTGCTATCGACTAAACTCAAACTATCGATCGAAAAGTAGAATGTTTTCAGTCGAAAGCGTGCGTCACAAAACATTAACATGTTTGTACTCGAAATTTGACAGTGGCACATCTATCAAAACATTCATTAGAATCACTGGTACCACACCCTCAAGAACAAAATGTTTAATTTACAATAAACACACTGAGTGACAAATTCATTCGAATGGACCTGCATTCTCCGTGGCCGAGTTGTTAAATCCACTTTAGGGAAGAACGGTTCTTTGTAGTGCCATGAACAATTCGTGAATACTGATTGTGTACTGCTTCCGCAAAGCAGCCGAATGTACAGTAGCGAACTGTTGGATAACCATCGCCGACTGACACACGTGCTGACTACTGTGACTATTGTCCTTTCATGAAACAATCGACTGGAGTCATTCGCTTTTCTCGTGCGTTACCTTGTATCGAATATCTAGCGGCTGAAGCATTGGCCTTATTAAAATTTGTGTATGCTCCTTCCACTATTTGAGACGTATTCGTCGTCTGCAGGGTGTCCACACTACGACCATGATAGGCCATTCGTGAGCAAACTGTCGAATACCAGACACCTATCCGAAGTGTTAATAAGTTAGTAACTTTCAGTTTAATTCGTTTTTGTGCCATTCAACAGTGATGGAAGTGCGACCGAATTCAGTCGACTTTTTTGAACCGTAGTCAACTGATAGCGATAGTTGAAACTATCGATTAGTTCGATGGTTGGTAGTCGACAGCCCCAGTCATCTTGGATCTGTGGAATTTTTTGAATTGTGTTCTTCTGATTGATGTAACATGGGGCACTTCTTTGTACAGTGAATAAATTCGTCATTGCTTGGCTACTGTTAATTGTGTTGTTACTGTGATCGCATGCAATAAATAAAAACCAATAATGGCAGTGAAGCTGTGTCAATTTGATAAAACTTGAGCTGGTATTTTTTTTTTGCTGTGTCGTGCGAAACATTTCGATTAACCATTTGAAGTGGCACTTAACATATCAATAAAAATTGATAAATTCAATTCTAATTTTTATCGGGGCAACCCCCCCCCCCCCTCAATAATTGGCTATGGTGCATGCTTTGATGCGTTCGTGTAGACTTCCGCCAATTGAAGGTAATTTTCGGAATTTATATCCACTTGCAACCCAGAATTTGAGTTCAGTTGAGAGAGTTAAGCGGCTCTTAACAGCGAGGTCTTGAGAGCCAATGAAATCGAGAACAGGGCAGCGCCGTAATGCAGGGGCAGAGGAAACGGAAGATTCCCGAGAATACCCGCCGACCAGCGGCCCATTTGCGAAAATCCGGAGTGACCCGGCCGGGGATCGAATCTGGTTCGCCTTCTTGGGAGGCAAACAGTTGTAACATGAAGGACGCTTTTTCCCCACATATATTTCCAACTTTAAAAAAAATCCCTTATTGCCACACACATGTGTGCATTCTGTAAAAAATTATTTGGTATCTGTGAAAGTTGGTGAATAGGTATATGGATGGATGATACAGAAACGATTGAAGTTTCGTGCAATAGTGTAGACACATAATGCGCCGTACCATTGAAGCTATAAATTTCGTTTAAATCCATCTGTTGCTTCTTGGTGCGAGAACTATTATTACAATCAGTGTAGTTGCTGTGGATCTTCCAGTGGCATACGTAGACAGTACGTAGAATAGCGCTCGTGACGTGACGCTCACGATACTCGTCGGGCGAACAATTTACGACTTTTGAGATTTTTTTCTAGCTACCATATTACTAAGTTTTAGTGAAAGCCCGGTTGGTAGGGCGGGATCTTATTGCGTCTCAGGGCTAACCCCTTACGTCTACGAGGAAAGGAAGTCATGCAAGGAGACCTGCATCGCGGCAAAGAGGGATTGGGCAGCCATGTCCAGCGATTGGGGCCATGACTACCTCCGTGAGTGTACTTATAGTTAAGACTAACAACATGGGAAAAAACCGTCAGAGACAATGTAAAAACCCAGTCGACAGGAAAGAATTCAAAGTTATTCAGGCATTAAACAGAAATGCTACGGGAGACGAGGTCCAAATTCGTGCTTCATTTCCCAAGAGTGTTACGTTATGTCTCAATACTCATGTGGCCTGCGCTTTCATCTGATTTGTCGCCCATCGAACATTCGTAGTGGAAGATGGGGCGCCGGCTTCTTCCACGTCAAAAGTGCAAGCATGCATCTAGGAATTTTGTTTGGGTTGGGGGGGGGGGGGGCACTTGTCCTTATTCAACAGAGAAGAATTAATAAAACTATGAACATTTAAATTAAAGAAATCTGCCAAATATTTTGTACTCCACGCAGATAAATCTCAATGAGTGAATCCTGCGTGAAGATTAATTCAATTAGTAAAACATTAAATATGTAAATGTTCAACATTTTCTTAAGTTAACTTTGGCTACGCCTGTGGATGACACCTTTTATTCTTATGATATAATCTTCAGTATACTACTACCTTGGCCACTAGTAAGGGATATTAGCTTATGCGTTAAAACACTGCATGAAAGTATGCATTTTAACCAAAAATAACGTTTTAAAAGGCATAAAATAACAGACGAACAAATACGAGACAGAGGTAAAAAGGAGTTTTTGAAATGACCGTATGATCAACTCGGCTAAAAAAAAATGCATGATTAATACAGCAGTTGTTCTCTCAAAACTTTGTATCTCAACTTTTATTTCTGATTGTTACTTTTCTTTACAGTATACCCATGAGTTTTTTTTTCCTTTGGGAGGGATCCGGACTTCCTGTGTTCGTGATTTATAGCATAGTTTACAACAACTATGGGCATATATGTCACAGGATAAGGCATTTTGTATTCCATGACCGACTGTATGGATACATGTATCGAGGCACTAGGCTGCCCCACAAGGTACTAAATGTGTCGCATATGGGCGAAACATTGTCCTGGCACAGTGATACTGTAGTCTTCTTTTTTCCGTGCCATCAAAGAAATAAAATTTCGTTTATATCTATCTGTTCCTTCTTGGTAAGAACATTTTTATGGCAATCAGTGTAGTTGCTAAAGCATGTAGTACGAGTTGAATTAGTATTTTATTTGGTAATATTTTGTCACTTTTCAGTTATTTTTATGAATATAATACAACTGATAATCAACATTAATCAGTCGCGAGAACCTACAATCATGCGAAGAGTTACTGGTTTAAAGACGCACTTCACTGCGTAACTATACGAAATGTGCCCTTAAGGTTATATTTTAAGCAGTTATGCTGATTTAACTGTGATGTATTATTATTTATAGTAAATTATACTGTTCCTAGTCACTGATTTCCAGTTATTCCATTCATCCGACGGCTGGAACAGGGTTGCTGCTAGAAATCTTGGAAAAGTAAGGGAATTTGAAGTGGGCAGGGAAAATTGGGAAAGTAAGTGAATCAGGTGACAGTTAATTTAATTCCAAGCCTGTAATACAGTATAATTTAATACATTTTCTGTATGACCTAACATTCTCAATAGCAGTAAAAGAAATTTGTCTTAAAACTGATGGGCAGTAAAAAATAATTTGCTTTATGTTAGACGCGAGCAAATATATTTTTTGTAGTGTAGCTGATATTCACAAACTGCTAGTTCCTTGAATTCCTTTTCAACATAATTTCATATTTATGTTTGAAATGTACCACTTAGAAGATTCAGGAAGAAACACGAAATCTCGTTTGCATCCAGTGATTGTTAGTACAGCTTATGTAATTTATACGTCTGGCTATAAATAAGCTTCAAGCGAACGTAACTCGAAGAACAAACACGTGCCGGGAAACCTTCATGGCGGTTTAGTGCGTCGACTTAGGGTTGCGTTACGACCCGGCTAAACTTAGAAGCTTTTATGAGGGAAACCTTCTAGGCGTTATGTGTAATTATTGCCGCTACTTCAAGCCGTTCCTCACACTCCGTAGCCACTAACATAGCAAACGGCATGTAGTAGAAAAAAAAAAAAAAAGAACTTGACATGTGGAGTGGCAAGGGACGTAAATGGTCTCGGGGCGTGGAAATCGCGCAGAAACTCAAGATGAGGGGCTGGCAAGTGATCGCGGACAAGTTTGTAAACTGAAGTCCGATTCCAGAATGCTTCCGCTTTTCTTCCAACGTGAAACCGAAAAAGTTTAAAAACTTGAGGTTAATAATATGTTCTACCGATGATTTTGTTGCCCGATTTCAACATAGATTGCCTAGGCTTATAATTTGTTGCTACATTTTCCATTGGCAATATGCGTAAGATAGGGGAGAATACTAGGATCATATCAAATAAAACTTACTTAGTATTTGCATATATTCGTATTCTAAGCGCTGTAAGACAGACAGTAAAAAAAAAAAAAAACAAAAAAAAAAAAAAAAACACACACACACACACACAAGAACTTGACGTGAAAACTCTTCTGAAAAAGAAAAAGTGACTGCTCCAGGGGATTACTGCTGCTGTTTCAACCGGCAGGCTGATTGTACTTCTATACGAGATGGTGCTTTCAGGCAGGCTGTCGAATTAAGGCCTGGCCATGCAATCAAAACATCACTCTCCAAACACAGGGTCGTGCGGTCTTCAAAGGATTCATTTGGGGGTGTGGCCCTTTAATGGCCTTCGGGGAAAAGGTAATAGGATGGTGCATTGTGTCAACGCAAATAGGCCTAGTCATGATGCACATTACTACTCCATCTAGATTCGCAGGTTGCAGGTGCCAGAGAAACCTTGTCCCAGGTGGTCATAAATTTTCATTTGCATATAATATTCAGTTGGATTTCACTTTCGATTAATACAGCTACATGGCTAATACTAAGATTTTGGTTATTAAACTTGGGATTACAAAGAAAGTTTTTAATCAGTAAATAATTTCCTGTTTTCTTTACTTATGTTTATACTTAATTTTGGTTTGTTTATTGCCCGAAACGAAACATTTACTTTCTGACACATGAGCATTTATGTTTTCACTACAGTCAAGTATGCTCCAAACAGCATCCAAGACTTCTTAATTATGTGTACATGTTTAATCAAATAAGTAATTATCTAATAACAAGTCATAGCCGTTAAAAATATTGTATACCTCTTTTTATACATGTTGTAGTTGCAAACAACCATGTTGCTTTTAATATGATCATTTCATTTTTCATGACCTCGCACTCGCAAATAACATTTAAGATGAGCCAACTACAGTTTAACTAACTTTCAAACAAATTTGGTGCTGCTTCTTGGCCATGTGTCCAGTGTTGGCAAATTTCGAACATGTTATTTTCATCCTAAAGTTCAGAGGCGTCTATTCTTATGAAAGAACTACAGTCCATTCAAAGGACACCAATGTTACAACAAAAATAAATAAATAAAATTACACTTTAGCGATAATTTCCCACCGCAAAATTTGATAAAATGTTGATCGTTAGATGTTTGAATTTAGAGGAGATCTTAAGTATGCATTGATATTTAGAGGGAATGCGCATCACACAATTTTTATGGAGCCAGAGTAAGAACTTAAAATATGTACTTTGCTGATGTACATAAGGGCTGTTCACGGTAAAATGAGCATTTTTGAAAGCCCTGCTTAAGATCTACTTGAATTCACATTGTGTATTATTCCGCCATATGCAAAATTAATATTGTCGTGGGTTTTGACTCTTAATTAATGCGTCGGTCAAGTGAAACTGTGGAGTTAAGTAAATATTTTATGAATTTGCTATTGCGTACACTTACATGCATAACAAAATAAATTATTTAAGTATTAAAAATTTATTGCAAAAATATTTTTATTCAACGTTAAGAAGTAAAACTAACTTTATCTCCGTCATTGCCAACTTTACTGGACGCATGCCAGTCACTGTGCCAGTGTTAAATATATTATGCAGTTATAGACAGCGACATTTTTCAAAGATTGATTTCAGTAGTGCTCATTTAGCCGCGAACAGCATTTAGTAAGAGTGCTGTTTTTAAGGCCTTGTTATTATGGTGGAAACTTATACCATGAGAGAATTTTTTTGCCAAGCTTTATATACCTACACACTAACTTTTGCCCGAGACTTTGTCCGCGTAGAATTCGTGTTTTCGTTAAATTACCTTTTAAATGTTCAGCATGTCTTTAAAATGGAATACGTGTTTTTAAATAGAAAGTGGAATGAAATACAAGCGGAAAAGTAAGAGAGCATTGCTGCTGTTAAGTTTGGAGTTGTTAATATTCGGCCGTGTCAACATGTAAGTTAGGTTAATTTACACAACTTCTTTGTAAACGATGTTCTTTTCCATCTTAGAGGGTGGCACCAAAACAACCAGGCTGAGGGGTGAGAGCTTACACGCGAGCACGCCACGTAAAACTGACCGTGGGAGAAACAGTCCTGCCTCAAGCCAACTCCTGCGAATTTGAGAGTCTGCCCCTGCGACTTATTTACCATCACCGGGAAGTACACTTTGACGACAAACTGCAGTCTCTTGAATATAAAAGAGAGGTCATTGGTAACCATTGGAATATGAGGCACGAACACTCGTTTCTCCCTGAGCCGATCCAGTTAAAACAGTGGTCTCGACTACATTGCGATGTAGAGCTTTTTGTCTTGCAGTCTAGTGCTATTGCAGAGTTTGGGTGGCTTCAAATTTCTGAGCAACATAACATGTGTGCCCACGCGCAGTATAAGCCTACGGTATGGGAGACCCGGTGGGGTGGAATTAGTGTATTCAAAAATGCCACTGGGTAATGAACTGCTTTGTCTGTATGTACCACCATGTCTATTGAATTCTATACCATTTGATTTCAGCAACTTATTATTGATAACCGCTTTTACGAAGTTTCTCGTTAATAGAACCGTTTTAGTGTTGGTTCATTTCTAAGAAAATTTTAATCATGCGTTTAATTATTTACTTTTATAATACTTTCATGAAGTTAAGAGTTAATTGACCATCTAATATTTTTTCTCCGTACAAACTATGAACCCTCATTTCACCCCTTTAAGGGTTTAATTTTGAAGAATCTCTCCTAAATGGCTGTCTACATTACATAATGAATGTCCTTCCAAATTTCATGTTTCTAGGACCAGTGGTTGAGGCCGGGCGTTAATAAAACTGGCACCACAAAAAAAAAGTGGCATGTAGACTTTTCGAAAGTGTACTGCAACAGAATCACGGATGTTATTTCACTGTTGCACAAGAAATTTCCATTTCCAAAATGTGTACGTCGCTAAGCCATAAGCCTACTACGCAAACGAAATGACACTTCGGAACAGGACATTAGCTTACCCGCAAACTTATCTTTCTCTGGCTGCTGGGGGAAGTTAGTGCAGAACTGGAAATCGATATAGGCATTATGATCCTAAAGCAGTATTCAGAATCCAGCGAGGCAACGCGGCAAAGACGACAGCCGACATTGCAAACTGTGTAATTTTGTCATATTATGCTATAAAACATTAAGTTTGCATCTTTTAATTTATTGTTATACTCCAAACTGTGTCTCTCAAATTCAAATAAAATATTAAAACAACATTTACAAAATAAAACCGGATATTGATGTTAATGTATTTGACATACAGACGTAGAAACCTACAAATGAATTTGAAAACACAACAGAAATGTTACTTATCATATTTTGTGAAAGGAAACATCACGATGTAGATTTATTTAATATATTATTTACATGTCATTTATCTTTAATACTATTTACCGATTACAATCAACCGTTAATCTAAATTGCAAAGATGGAAGCTTCCGTGTTTACAGGGCTTTCCTTCTTCTGCGTTGTACAACACAACCAACGTCTGCGTTGACTCCAACACACTTGTCACTCTATTGTGAATATCGTTTAATGAGCCGGCGCCTGTGACTTTTGCAATTGTTATGACAGACGAAGACTTCCGCACTGACTGTGGGAGACACTTTGACTGAGAAATCTGCAATTCCTGGCTCACATGATTTATCAACTTCTTAGGTTTCCGGCCATATGTTACCCGAACGTGCTCCGCAGTCTCGGCTAGATGTACTGGCTGGCGTATTCATTTTGCAATACACAGTTATCCTTTCTGCTGGAATTCGCAGCATGGTTATAAGCCTAAAAATCCCCATTTCCCAGTATCACAGTTGACTCGGTGTTAGTGAAAGGGAAAATAAAAACCACATATTTTACCTGCCTATGTCATGCTTTGTCATACCTGGCTCCAAGCTGTAAGTATTTCATCGCATCAGGTTATCGATTTTGGGAAAAAAAATTCTGGGACATTTCCCTATATGTTCATATCTGTGCATCTTTTAATGTTCAGTCTAGGTGTGGCCAGATGTTGCTAGTTTTTTGGTAACTGGTAGTCTCATTCCAGGGACCCATGAGCCAATAAATAAATTTATCATGTAATATGGCCACAGCTAGCACAGATACCAGGTGTAACAGAATTAAATACTCCAACTTATACGTACATCAGCGCTCTAAGAAATCATCTGAAATTACCATATGCGTGTATATAGGTTACTCATGGTAAAGTGAGCACTTTTGAAAGTCCGCTCATTTGGAATAACAGTAAAAAAATATATTTTATTTTAGCCTTAGATGTTAAATTTCAACTGCGGTGGAATATACACACTGTTTTTATCACTTACATGTCAATATTTATTTAAAAAGGTGGCTAAAGGATAAAAAAAATGGCTGAAAGAAACAAGTAACTAGGGCCTCAAAAGTGTTCACTTTACCGTGAACAGCCTATACGTACAGTGACAAAGCGTGAATGGTAAAAATATTTTTCCATACATGCATGGCAAAGTTACTTACAGTTGCTCAGGAAAGAGTCAATTGCGCTGGGAAGTCCCCAAACTTTGTAAAGTAGTAATGCTACACATTCCCATATTTTCAGCCTGATACGTAGTACTATTTCCATACAATGTATAGGTTAAAAACTTCCATTACAGTTTAGGAAGTTTACCAGAAATGTTTTCTACAGTGAGGCAATGGCACAACAGTGTCGCAGAGCTTGTATTGAAGAAGGAGGCTGCACTGAACGGTTTTTGTAAAGGATCAAAATTTACTTTTGACGTAATGGTTTTATTCTTATTACGAATCATAGAAAAAAACCCTCGATTATCAATTTCCGAGTTATGGTTATCTAATGGAAAATATCTGCGATATTTCCTTCAAAGACGTTAGAGCTCATCTGCCTATAGTATAATAGATCCGACAATAACAACTATACTTTATCAATTTAAAGTTGGCAGCAGATATAAACATTGCCAGCGGCACAATAACACCTAGTGGCTGGCTTGTCGGATCACATTATCCCTAGTAGCGACATACAATAGCCCAGTGGTTGGTTAAGGATACTGTGAACTTACAAGCCAGCCTCTGGCTTTGATTGTGCCACTGGCAATGTTTATATTTGCTGCCACCTTGGAATGGATAAATTATAGAGCCTCGCTCTATACGTATTTTGGGGAAGTATACCACAGAAGAGAACATTAGGGTATTTTAACACTTTCCTAATGTGTGATACTTTGCATACCTGGACTATACAACTGTCAGCACAGTGCTGTGTATATCATCACATGATGTTGAGTATTTTAAGATTGATTCAGAACAGTAGACGTGGAAACACATTGGATGTGACGCTGTGGAATGGTGGAACTGTGTTGCAGTGCAATGCGGATCCTGTTACTGAAGCTGCCGCGGCCGTGGATCGTAGACGAGAAGAAGGATGATGGCTACACGGCCCTACACCTGGCCGCCCTCAACAACCACGTGAAGGTGGCTGAACTGCTAGTGCACCAGGGAAAAGCCAACATGGACCTCCAGAACGTGAACCTCCAGACGGCGTTGCACTTGGCTGTCGAGCGGCAGCACACCGAGATAGTGATGGTGAGTAGTGCACATCTGATCATGGGATGCTAGTGTACAAGCTAGTCAGACAGGCGGCGCTACGGCTGCGTAGCTGATCGTGATTGGTCTCCCATTGAGCGGAGCGGAGAGGAGAGTGAGGTTTGGGCGGCTGTTAACGAGGACTTGAGAGGCGTTGAGGTTGCACCAAAGAGGACGTGGAGCAGCGCTAGAATGTTAGGTCGCGGAAAATGGTAGATCCCCAGTGGCGTCAGGCACAATTTTCACATGTGAAAATCCGAGTGTGACCCTTTTAGGAATCAAATTGATCTCGCCTTGGTGGGAAGCGAGTGCTGTAGGCACTACATCAATTGTGGCCGCATTCCCCAGCAAGGTTACTCCCAGTTTTTACATTTGGAAAACATGATGGATGTTGCTGTTGGTTGGTAGGTTTTATTAAGGTACCATTTCCCCAGTCTTGCATTTACTTTTACTGCTCATCCTCAATACCTCGTTATGTGCTCTCCAAATACCCCAATAAGCTTCTACAAGTATGTGTACCCGGCCACTAAGACAGTTTTAGATAATGATGGTTAGAGCTTTTGATCGTACAGGAATATTAGTTGCAATTATCCTGTGTGGGGGTGACAGTACAAGGAGATATTGATAGTGAATGTGGCCATATGATAATACAAGAGCTAGTCAGATGAGTAACCAGCATGTGAGAAATAACTCTCAGGCTGTAATTTGCTGTTGTGCCTGACATGGAATGAGATCGTGTAGCGATCAGGCAGTAATGCCTGATGGAATAGCAGCTATGGCAAGTAATGCACCTGGCCATGTATAGCAAAAGAAAAGAAGGCTGGTATTGAGAAGTAGTACGTACACATGGAACTTATGCACACAGCTGGGCGAGGAAGCAGAGGTGGTAATAACGCAAGCAACAAGCAGTTAACAGTTTGCCAACTGTTGGCAGTGATGGCATATGTTTGTACTCATAAGTGTCAACATTTATTATATGCTTAGACAATATCATATCAATAAAATTTTCTTTGCCTAGTTTTTAAATAATCGTAATTTGGACCGACCAATGCTCTCACAATGATTGTTACAATTCAACAGAAGTCCTACAAGCAGATGATAGACAAAATGCTGTTATGTACAGCTGGGGAAATATTAGTAGCAAGTTTATGGGCCATTTATGGCTGTCCAACTGTTCCCTACTGTTGGGAAATAGCCTATTAACAGAAAGCTAATGGGCCATTTATGACATGTGAAATGTTGCTTACTGCTGGGCAAATAATAGTAGTAAGTTTAGGGACCATTTATGGAATGCCAACAGTTGCTTGCTACTGAAGAAACATAAGCAGCAAGCTTATGGGCAATTTATGATGTGCCATCTTTATACTTTGAAATAGCAAATAGCATCTGCGAGTTCGCTTCATGTTCTTTTAATTTCATGCATATGTGAAGCAAAATTGTCACTAGACATTACTAAAATACTTCCCCCGATGCACTGGGTACCAAAGTGGCGGACTGATAAATTTAAGAAATGTTTATTAAATTAGTTATTTATACAATTAATGAAAGAAGTAGACAAATTGAATTATGATCTGCAGTGACACTCTAAACCGATATAATGATTAAAAATCCAAGGTGGTGGGCTGGTAATTTTTAATTTTTTAAAAATAATCTTTTTTATTAAACCAATTTCTAAGGGAGGAGTGGTGGGTGGGGGGGGGGGGCGGCGAACATCCAACATGGCGTCGAGCCCTGGCTGTGATGCCAACAAATATGGTGAACTTCACCGACCAACATGGGCGCTGGCCATGCCTACCAAGATGGCAGATAACTTCGAGCTCTGATGCCTTGTCCTAAAAGGAACTATTTATATCTACTCATATAAAGTGATGCACTTCATTACACAGGTTTTTGAGGCACTTTCATTTAATTTGCCTTTCCACTTGGGGCCAAGGTGGTGCAGCGGCCAGAGCACTCGCCTCCCACCACGGCAAAATGGATTAGATTCCCGACAGGGTCTCTCCTGGATTTTCGCACGTGGGAATCTTGACGGACGATATCACTTGTCAGCAGGGTTTCTTGGGAATCTCCCATTCCCTCCCTCCGCTCTTGCATTCTGACACTGTTCCATAGTCACCTTGCTTTACCCTCATCGGCTCTCAAGACCTCTATGCTAAGAGCCGCCCAAATATTTTCACTCTGTCGCACGACACTTTCACTCTATTTGGCCCACTTGAGCTGGCACATGCCGAGAGCACAGGTTGTCTTGGTGGGGGGAGGAGGGTGAGATCAGGGGGCTCCCGTCATCGCCTCCAATGGCTCTATGTCCTGTTGGCAGTGGTTTTCCAGGGACACCAGACTAAGGCGATAGGGTGTTCTGCCGCAAGATATTCCCTTTGGAGGTCGTGAAGTGGATAGGTCATTTGAGTCGTGCAGTAGCAGACAGGCAGGTGGGTGCACTCTCGTATGCACTGCCAACTCCATGCGTAGTTGAACCTGGACCCATTTACAGGCCCCGAGCCGGTGTTGAGGTAGAGTGGGTGCTGTGCTACGTGCAAAACTGTCTCGGGAGCAGCCCAGCGGGCTGCATCAACTGTTATGACTCAGGTCAGGTTAGCAATTTCATTGAAGTTGGTACAGTGTAATTATCTGAACAATATATCAAACAGCACTGTATCAGCATCAGAGGAAAAGTGCAGAGTTTGTAAATGTAGCAGAACCTGGTGAGAAACACAGGAAACTGTCGTATATTAAGGACTTCAGCTTCCTGTTTTAACAGAAGGACATCAGAATAGTAACATGGTACCACAAATAGTAACTGGATCTGCTAACTACAGTTCGAAAGCTTCACCTCCTGTGCATACCATACATAGAATAGAGCAAGAGGCACTAAAGCAAAAAAGTATAAAATTTTACTGTTACAGTATATCAGCTCTGGGACGTTATGTCTTCATAGGGTGGAAAAATGATTAGATCAAGTTGAGTGAAGAGTAGAAGGTAGCTGTACATAGTCCACAAATACCTTTTTAATACATGGGAAGCACTGAACACCTCATAAACGATATATATTCACAGGTATGTGATGATACATAAATGGAAAATATTTCAAAGCCCAAGTTTGGACAAAATATACGTATCACACAAAATATCCCTAGAAAATTAGCTGTAATATAGTTTATATTTGTAAAATGCCAGAGTTCTTATAGTCATGAAAAATAATCAATTCAGCCAATTATTTTTCTTTTACTTTTCCCTCTTTCCGCAGTGGTTCCTGTTCTTGTTCCATACTTAGCATGCTCCCCTCCCACCAAGGCAAACCGGGTTCAATCCCTGGCCGGGTCACTGGATTTTTGCATGTGGGAATCGTGCCGGACGATGCCGTTGGTCTGCGGGTTTTCTCGGGGATCTCCCATTTCCCCTGCTCCGTCATTCCGGTGCCGCTCATATTCACTTCAATCACCCTCATCGGCTCTCAAGACGTTGCTATTAAGAGCCACCCAAATCTCTTCATTCTTGTTCCAAACTTTACCTTTCGCTGTTTCCATGTTTTTAAAAGAAAATTCCACAATAAAACACAGAGACTTGTTTCCCACTCTAAATGGCCAAATGATCCACTGTAATTCTTGAAATACTATAAACCCTTTTGGAGCTCAGAACTGAACTAGGCTCTTAAACTTTATTAAATGAGTTGCAACAAACTAATACAGTTTGTACTAAATCAAGTTTTCAAATCTTATGCCTACTAAAATATAAATCAGTCTTACTTAAGGTTCATTACAAATAGCCTTTGTACTTAGGTGTGGTACTTTGAACTCTATGAATCCTGTAAAATGAAAACTGTACAGAAGAGAAACTTTCAACAAATCACGATTAGTGGATCTGGTTATGAACTTCCATATGTGTATGTTCTAAATAATTTTAAGTGTCTACACAAAAATGTGAATACCAATGCATCATACTAAAGTGTCTACGAGGCCAGACAGGTGATAAAGTTAAGTTCTAACACTTCGTAGGATTCATAAATTACTGAGCTCGTACTGTAGTGGTTCACACTCACTGTAATCAGTATGTCTCATCAACTTTTATCTTTGTGAATAAAAATGAAATCCAATAACCAAACTTTCATGTCCATAAAATATTGTTTCCCAGTTGACACAAAATTTTTTCTCACATTTATCTTTTACTAGAATTACAAAAGGTGCTGATTTTAGGTACTTCAATCCTCTGCAAGTTTTAGCTGTACCTATTGTCCTCAGTATGTCGATTGCGTAGGTCTGTCATGTATGTGGAATGTTGGCAACAGCTGCTGGTGCGCGAGGGAGCTAACCTGAACATCCCGGACAAGGACGGGGACACACCGCTCCACGAGGCGCTGCGCCACCACACGCTCTCCCAGCTGCGGCAGCTTCAAGATGTACAGGACGTTGGCAAGCTGCTCATCGGTCTGGGCAGCCAGGGTGCTGACAAGAAGTCCTCTGCCTCCATTGCTTGCTTCCTGGCTTGCAATGGTGCCGACCTCACCATCAAGAACAAGAAGGGGCAGACTCCACTAGACCTGTGCCCTGACCCGAACCTTTGCAAGGCACTCACAAAGTGTCACAAGGACAAGAGCACGTGAGTTGGTTTACTTTTTAATATTGCGATCAACATGGATGTGTGTCCCATTATAAGATGTGAGTTTACATTAAGAGGGATCAGGCCCCAGCTTCTTGGGTTTTATTATTTTTGGCTAATACCTGCAAACTTGGATTATGGATGGATTTTTTTTCGGACGACATGACATAGGATGTAACATATTGCGTTTTCTGAAATCTGTTCTGTTAGACTGCCGTAGCTATTATGACCCCTGTAGTCGCTCCCACAAAATAATCAGTTATATTACCTCTGCTGTTACAAGTTAGAAAATATCAAACGCAGAGACGCTGTAACAATTCAAGAATATCAAGGAAGGTATTAGTCATGCTTTCTAGTGCCAAAAATTGTAATGCACCTCTTGAAATCGAATTTGTGGCAGAAAATCTATAAAAAAAAAAAAATAATTTGACAGCGATTGACCCCCCCCACCACAATTCCAAGTATGTAAGGTGCTAACCCAACCACAGTTCGACTCTTAGTAAAAACAAGGGAGGGAGGAGGAGGGAGGGAGGGAGGGAGGGAGGGAGGGAGGGAGGGAGGGAGGGAGGGAGGGAGGGAGGGAGGGAGGGAGGGAGGGAGGGAGGGAGGGAGGGAGGGAGGGAGGGAGGGAGGGAGGGAAGGGAGGGAGGGAGGGAGGGAGGGAGGGAGGGAGGGAGGGAGGGAGGGAGGGAGGGAGGGAGGGAGGGAGGGAGGGAGGGAGGGAGGGAGGGAGGGAGGGAGGGAGGGAGGGAGGGAGGGAGGGAGAGGGAGGGAGGGAGGGAGGGAGGGAGGGAGGGAGGGAGGGAGGGAGGGGAGGGAGGGAGGGAGGGAGGGAGGGAGGGAGGGAGGGAGGGAGGGAGGGAGGGCAATTTCTGAAGCTACATACTAATTGCTGTAGGTTGGTAGAATATCGCCACTGCTTGGATATTAAGATAGCTGAATAAGTTTTGTATACCTATTGACACTTAACATATTTATTGAAATGTAAAACTATACTGAAATATTTAGAGTGGTATTCCTAAAAGAAAATTCTTGAGAGAGAAATGTTGTAAGTATTGTGAATTTCCTAGATGTTATAAAAATTTCATTCACAAAATTTGAGGGTGGAATTAAGTGAATGGTATTGTTTACAGAAACCAGATAGAGCCACGCAGACCAGACGGACAAAACAGTGATGACTTTGTGACACTGGACGAGTGTCTGGTGTGCTCGGATCTCAAGAGGGACACCTTGTTCAAGCCATGTGGACATGTTGCCTGCTGCATGGTGTGCTCCCCGAGGGTCAAGAAGTGCCTTATATGTCGTGAGCCAGTTGTGAACCGTGTCAAGGTGAGCCTGTTTCCATTCTAGTCATGACAAGAAAATCACTCCTTTCTCTTTCTTACACTTGGGTTTGTCGTGGTCAGACTACTCACCCACTACTACAGCGAAGCGAGTTTAATTCCTGGCAGAGTCTGACCCTAATATTCACATGAGTACAACTTGACACATGCCATCTCTGCCAATCATCACATCTCGTAGCTGATCTTTCTCCACTTCGCTGTACCTCAACAATGCTGAAGAGCTGTTTTAAAAACTCTCTCACATGTTTCTCACTCTCTCCTTCCTGGGTTAGAGAAAACAAGTCTACCAATAGATGGTACAGTTAATGGAGTAACCCAGTTTGCAGATGTTTTTGATGCGAGTCCAGCATTAGAAATAAATACGTGCTTCTAGAAAATTTTGAGAAAAGAAGGTTGATGTGTAAGATAAATACATTTAAATTTGCCAAAATTACTGCCAGTGGTAAAACATTTATCAGTTAAAGACATTTATAAAAAAAAAAACTTGACTTTCACTACATACATTTCAAACATTTGTGAAGTACTTTGAAATTGTCCTGTAGTTCAGACATAACCAGAATGACATGAAAGTAATTTAATCCAAATCTTAAAGTTTGAACATTCAAATATATTTTTTTTTAACAACAGGGAGGAACAAACCTTTGTAAACCAAACTGCTGGGGTAGAAGTTCATAGTCCACCCTCTTCTACCTGAAAAACAAGCAGTCTTTAGTGTGTTTTGTATTTTCCATTTGAATTAGTTTTGGGACACAAACAATACACACACTCATTATAGGCTGCAAATATATGTGAAAGTTGATCTGGAAAACATTCGTACAAAGCAAAACTGGCATGTGCAAACAAAAAATATTGTAGGTTTTTGGTGCAGTAAAGATGCTTTTATAAAATAATATCCATGCAAAAACAATTCTAATAAAAATTTGTGACAATTCTGATGGCAGTGTAAACTATAAAATTTTTACATTTGATCTAAAGATTGCAAGTAAGATGTGTTAGAAAATCATTTTGGCCCTTCGTTTTCAACATTTGCAGGAAAAGGCTGTTGTATAACAGTTGGCATAATGGGGGTTATTGTTTGTTTGTTATTATTGCAAGTAAATAATTGGCAGCTGTATATCATGATCTCAAAGAGCCATTCCTCGTAGCGACTGTCTGTGAATCCACCATTGAAGTAGTGACACTCAGCTCACTAACATGCTGCAGTGGAGTTATTGAAGAGCAAGTCCACATGGCAACAGCACTGGGAAAGTCTAGTCCACTTCCCTTCTTCGTCATCTACACAACACTAATCTACATGGGCTGTGGTTTCTCGTGTCGAGGGGCCTCCATGGTGTAGTGGTCAGACTATTTGCCTCCCAACAAGGCGAACAGGGCTTGATTCCCAGCGGGGTCACCCCCGAGTTTTTGCACGTGGGAATCGTGCTGGATGGTGCCGGTGGTCAGCAGATTTTCTCGGGGATGTCCTGTTTCCCCTGCTCTTGCATTCTGTCGCTATTCTATATTCACCTCGCTTCACCTTCATCAGCTCTCAAGACCTCAATCTTTAAGAGCTGCCCCAAACCTTTGTACTCCATTCTTTTGTGTTGAGCTGCAGATACAGACAGAAGGCAATGTACTGTTATTGAAAACACTATCAATGTTGCTCATTCAGAAACAGGGCAGGAGTTAACACACCATCTTGTACAAGGGTAAATGCAGTTTAGTTTAATGCATACAGTAACATACGCAGTCCATGCTATCAGATAAGGAAAGGCTAGTTTAATTTCTGTGCATCATACGTATTTAGTTTTGCAGTACCATGCTTGAATCACAAATTTTTGAACTTCGTGGGTTTACCACCACTGTTTATACATTCTCATTTTAGGTACATATGCCAGTCCTTCCTCACTTGTTACACGAGTTCCTCTGAATAGCCACAGCACACACAAAAAATTAGGGGATCTTTCTTTAAAGATAGAAATATATTTTATATTTAAGCTTAGCATGAGCATTAAGTTTTTGAGATGGCCAATGAAAAGATGTAAGCCTATTGAACTAAATAAATCATGCAACTCAAGTTCCTAAACTTTAAGAAACTGTGTTATTACAATTTCCTTTAGTTTATAAGATTGGTCAAACAAGCTTTGAAGATGATTACAACATTAAATGGTGTAAGTTACAATAGCAGATGCTTATGCAATATGTTTTTAATACAACAAAAACAGACATTAAGTGCAATTTCAAAACTGTTACAGCATATTGCGTTTCCTTTTCTCATAAATGAGGAAAAAAGAGAAGCTCAATGTGTACCTGGATGGAGGTGGTGGTATTTTAATTAGAAAGCTAATAGATATAATTTTCTAATTTATTTACACCACTGACACAAAGTATTCATCCATTACATTCCACAATTATGTGCAGTACTGTAATCAATTTAGTTTCATCACAACAAATGAAAGGATATTTATGTTCTACATTACAGTATTATTTACGGTACTCATTTTGTCTCTTCTCATTCTTGCACTGACATCCTGTCTGCCTTGTGCATCTGGAACTATTCAGAGTATTCTTACCTGTAATCAGCTGACCACACATGCATGACCTGAATCTGTGGTAATTCAGTATATCTGTAACATTACAACATTTTTGAAACATTACATTTTTGAAACCTCACAATAATTGTCATATGGTGCAAAATGTCTATGGTCTATTCATGATAGCTTCACAATTTTTGAATCAAACCTTTTAAAAATCACACTATGTATTACATGTTTCGTTGTTTTCTAAATATGTTGTGTATATCATAAGCATTTTATACTTCTGTCACAAAAGTACAGTATCTTATGTCATAAATTTTTTGCAAAAAAAATGTGCTCAAGGCCACAGCCGCTATGTTGGACGAGAACTTCCTGCTCTGTTAATCTGGTCTGCCATATTGTAAGACATGCTGTCTAGCAAAATGGCAGCCAATGCACTACCTAGCAAAATGGTTACCAAAGCCGAACTTCCTGCTCTGTCAATCTGGTCCGCCATCTTCGAAGTGCCAGCCCACCATACCATACCATGTGCACCAATCACAGCACAGACGAACGTGCGCAAATGGGAGAGACTCAAAACAGTTTGGAATGCTACAGTTTATTGCACAACAAAACCAACCAGTAAATACATGCATACACATTACACAGTAGTGAGTAACGATTTCAGCACCCATCGATAGAAGCGTGATTGGAAGCCTAACCATTTCCGTTGCACTTTGTCTCCACATGTGCGGACTACATGTTCCACCAAATAATCGGGATATGTCGTGACGAAGACTTCATAGTCGTAAAATGAACCGCTGATCTCTTAGCTGGCCATATCGACGAGCGTATAGGTGCGTGGCTAAATGTCTTTCACCTTGGCAACTCGAAACACCTCAACACTCCAGTTCGTATAGTAAGACTTATCAAAGACACCTTTGCTCCGTGAGATTCGGACAAAGACTCCCACCTTGGCGCTTGGTCTGCGCGGGTCCAGCATCTTCGAGTGGTTGTACACAGTTTGCAGTAGAGAAGTGCCATTGTCGGCAGCAACTTCAGCAGTGCGAAGACCAGTCATCCTATGCTTGCGTGTATTGCACCATGAAAGAAGGCAAGGCAGCAGATCCAACCAGCTGTAGCTACCTTGTACCAAGAACGCCTTCCACAACCAAGTTTTAAGTGTGCAGTTGAAATGCTCAACAATTGAAGCTTTGAGGTTGCTGAAAGTGGAACAGTGGTTAATCTTCTTCGCTGTGCAGGGCTGTAGAATTATTTCCCACTGGAGGTTTTTCGGTGCGCCCTGCTTGGCCAAACCCAACTTCATGGGAGCTGCTATGTCCGCATCATGTTTCCTGCGGACACGGATGACCCATCCATAATTCAAGAAGCAGTTGATAATGGTCAGGATGTACCAAAGTCCTTTATTGGCATGGGCATACGATAACATCTCGACTAAATCTGCTTTATAGAGGTCCATAAGGCCGAAAAGAATAACCTTGCATCTGGGGAAGTTCTTGCATGCAGGGCGATGTAGTTTCTCGACGATCTGTGCTCTTAACATAGTTGTGAGGGATGGTCTTAGCTGGATATGTCCAGATTCTTGAAGTTCTTCCAAGATATTCACTATTTTGTACCTATGGGACGTATTGCCAGCTTGCTGAGTCGCGATGAGTAGGCGCAGATGGTCTACAAGCTCGTTGACGTCATCCCAGTAAACATATTCCAGCCGACTGTCACCATCAAGCTTCAGACCCGAACCCACGAGTGGGAACAGACTGCTGATAATGTCGAAATTCGGGTGGGTTTCGTCCTTACAAATGTTGCTGGCAGCATTGATCTCGTGCAAATGAGTGCTCGTGAGTTGAAGTAAGCGTTTGTACTGCCGCAATGCAGCAGGAGAATACTCCTCTGGTCTCATTTAAACAGCAGCTCATAGAGGCCAGGCGAGGTTTGCACGACATCATTGCCTACTTTAAAGAACATCGTTGAGCAGAAACAAAATTAGAGTATCGCCCAAAAACCACTTCTTACTTTGTTTATGCACTCCATAAATCGGATTATTGAAGCGAGGCGTGTAGGACGTTAAGGTAATTGCAAAGAGCCAAGGAGCTTGCGCCCACCTGTCGTCCTCGGTGCGAATGTCAGATATTTTATGAACGATGGCTCGACGCACTACTTCTTCCACGTCTGTGATTTGCTTAACGAAGGGACTGACTTGTGATGTGAGCTCTTCGACTATGTTATCATGAATGGTATTAGCTATGCCTGATATGATAATGCTGAGTTTCACCTCGAGGTTGGTGAGAGACCCCGGTTTACTTACACTTGCAGCAGAAGCGGTAATGTAGCAGAACCAGCTTTGCCGACAGGTCAGTAATGTTCACCACCACAGCATCAAGCTTTGCTGTCAGGTTGCCACAGTTTATGATCATGTCGTATACATGTTCTATCAGAGTACTCAGAGCAGCCTGTTTACGTGTATTGTCGTTTGCCCACAAGCAGATGAGCCTTCAGATTAGCACCTACAGATGTAAGCACTCTGCTGTCCACACATCCGCCCAACTCATCCACTTTTTTCTCGACAGTAGCAAGTGTACTGCCTAAACTGCTGAGGTTCTCGGAATTTAGGGTTGAAATCTATTTATTTTGACTGGAAGATATACAGACAGCATCGATGTTCAGTTCCAGGTTGTCCAGCTTTTTAGTCAAAGTGGCAAGCGCACTTTCAGTCAGGGTCTTGGAGGGCAGGTCACCGGCCTGCATGCCCACATCATTCAGTTTCTTCATGTTCACAAAGTTCGATTCCAGACTGGTCAGCTTAGTAGTCAAAGCAGCTAGCCTGCCTGCACCTGCAGTACCGACATTAAGGTTCCTGTCTATTTTTGTAGTCAGGTCGGTAAGGCCACTGTTGGTAACTTGTGCACCCACAACATTGAGTTTCTTCTCCAAAGCTTCAAGCTGCCCTCCGAGAGTGGTAAGTATATCTGCATCAGTAGATGTCAATGAGTGAATCCGGGCCTCCATCTTGGTACGCATTGTATTCGTATTGGTTAAGATCCATCCTTTCACGACCCTGAGTGCATTATTGGAGGCAAAATCGGGGAGAAAGGACAGTCTTGACCAGCGTGACAAGTCTCATATCCATTTCAGTGGCCAATACATTGGTATCGTAGATGTGGTTCTCCACAGCGGTCAGCTTCTTACCCAAGCTAGTCAGTTTGTGCACATCAACAGTCAATGCTTGCAAATCAGTAGTCACCTTGTTGACTTCTTTCTCGCCCACAATGCTAAGCTTTGGCTGTAATGCCACAAGCCTAGACATATCAGGCTTGAGTGAGCGAAGATGAGACTCGGTGTTGGAACATGCAGTTTGCAGTGTTGGAACATGCGGTCTGTAGAGGTTCCAAAGCTTTGGAAGTGACGCTGCGGACAAAATACACATTTGGTGGAACATTATCAATCTTTGGCTCGCCGAGATGCTTGGCCTGTTTGCCTCCAAAACTACAGTTCCCATCATTAGTAGACGTAATACAAATTTCTGGTGTACACTTCAGGCCACTATGGCTGAACTTGGACACGGCATAGCTCATCGTTCACTGCTGATGTATGATAATTAACTGATCAAAGTCCTGGCGATACAGCCCCTTAAGTGGTGTGAAATCCTTGGTGATGACTAGACAACCATAGGGTTCGCGCCAGTAATCGGAGCATGTTTTTAAAAATCTCGAAAGTCATATCTGTATTCATATGGTCTGAGTATACATGGCTTAAATTCATCTCATCCATGTGAAACAGCACGAGGAAATTGGCATTGCCACTCAGAAGTTGCTTCGGTATGCGCGAATATGTCTGACAGAGGTAAAGCGAGTCGACCTCCACCCATTCTGAAATATTGTTGCATCGTCTTCTGTTTCTTACACGCAACATCGTCGAAAACAAAGAGTTCGGCTCGACATCACTAGGCGCCACGACTGCTTCATTGTCGCTAAATGGAAAATACCGGAGTTCATTTACAGCCTGTTAGATTTGTGCTAGGCATAGGTATTTCAGTTATTGGAGAGATTTTGAGTAGAGGTATACGTCCTTGAAACAAATTCTGCTGGTATGTTCTAAAAGGTTGAGAATCACACACATATTCCCGCAATTACTCAGACTAGCTATAATATAGTGTGCAGTGTTCTGCGTAAGTTCCCCACGGCGCGATTCACGCGCAAAATATTCGTCCATGGCAGTTATGCTTATATATATATATATATATATATATATACAATGTGCACATTTCACATTATATTTCAGTGCTATATGTGCCTCCACCAAAGATCTGCAACGTGCTGTTGTAAGTGTCTGTTATAAGTATTTGCTCACCAAGCATGCATGAATGGAACGTGATGCTGTATTGGCAGATGTATTCAGACCGATTATGTCTCGACTCGACCAGTTGTAGTCTCCTGCTCTGAAGACCAAACCTGACTTTGAACCCAAGACGGAGATCAAAGATGATGATGTGCAGACTCTGAAACGCAAGAGGGAGTGGTCTAATGCATGCTCATTGGCTCTTCACAATTACCTAACTTCCTACACGCCTCACTTCAACTGTCCGACTTTTGGAATGTATAAACAAAGTAAGAAGTGGTTTCTGGGTGATACTCAAATTTTCTTTCTGCTCAACAACGTTCTTTAAAGTAGGCAATGATGTCGTGCAAACCTCGCCTGGCCACTACGAGCTGCTGTTTAAATGAGAACCAGGGAAGTATTCTCCTGCTGCATTGCGGCAGTACAAACTCTTACTTCAACTCACGAGCACTATTTGCACAAGCACGATGCTGCCAGCAACATTTATAAGGACGAAACTCACCTGAATTCAGACATTATCAGCGGTCTGTTCCCACACGTGGGCTCAGGTCTGAAGCTTAAAGGTGACAGTCGGCTGGAATATGTTTCTTGGGATGACATCAACGAGCTTGTAGACCACCTGTGCCTACTCATCGCGTCTCAGCATGCTTGCAATATGTCCCATCGGTACAAAATAATGAATATCTTGGAAGAACTTCGAGAATCTGGACATATCCAGCTAAGACCATCCCTCACAACAATGTTTAGAGCACAGATCATCTTTGAACTACATTGCCCAGCATGCAAGAACTTCCCCAGATGTAAGGTTCTTCTTTTCGGCCTCATGTACCTCCATAAAGCAGATTTAGTTGAGATATCGTATGCCCGTGCCAATAAAGGACTTCGGTACATCCTGACCGTAATCAACTGCTTCTTGAAGCATGGATGGCTCATCCCTGTCCGCAGGAAGTATGGTGCGAACGTAACAGCTGCCATGAAGTTGGTTTTGGCTGAGCAGGGTGCACAGAAGAACCTCCAGATGGATTGTGGGAAGGAATTCTACAGCCCTGCGTTCTGTGTGCTTATGACAGTGAAGAAGATTAACCACTATTCTACTTTCAGCAACCTCAAAGCTTCAATTGTTGAATGTTTCAACTGCATGCTTAAACTTGGCTGTGGAAGGCCTTCTCGACACAAGGTAGCTACAAAGCTACAAGTGGTTGTATATGCTACCTTGCGTTCTTTCATGGTGCAATACACGCAAGCATAGGACGACTGGTCTTCCCACTACTGAAGTTACTACCAACAATGCCACTTCTCTACTGCAAACTGTGTACAACCACTCGAAGACATTGGACTGGCGCAGACCAAGAGCCAAGGAGGGAGACTTCGTCTGAATCTCATGGAGCAAAAGTGTCTTTGATAAGTCTTACTATACGAACTGGAGTGTTGATGTGTTTCGTGTCGCCAAGGTGATAGACATTGAGCCACGCACCTATACGCTCGTTGATATGGCCAGCCAAGAGATTAGCGGTTCGTTTCACGGTTATGAAGTCATCGTCACGTATTATTCCCATGACTATTTGGTGGAACATGTGGTCTGCACACGTGGAGACAAAGTGCTTGTGAAATAGTTAGGCTTCCAATCACGCTTCACTCAATGGGTACCAAAATCATCACTCACTATGTGTAATGTGTATGTATGTACTGGTTGTTTTTATTGTACAATAAACTGTATCATTCCAAAATATAGTGAGTCTCTCTCTCATTTGTGCATGTTCGTCTGTGCTGTGATTAGTCCATATGGTATGGTAGGATGGGTTGGCACTTCAATGATGGTGGACCAGATTGACTGAGCAGGAAGTTCTGCTTTGGAAACAATTTCGCTAGGTAGTACATTGGCAGCCATTTTGCTAAACAGTGCCACTTCCATGATGGTTGGCTGGATTGACACTTCCTACTTCCCTGACTTTTCCAGTATCCTTTTAAATTTCCCTAACCAACTTCCATGGCAAATATTACAAATATGTTTTGTTTTAATTACATTTTTTATGAGTAACAATAACACATCATTCATTTAAGGATATTTCTGTGTGCAGAAACAAATATTTATAAAAAACTAAAAAAGGTACACAGGTACAAATATGGCAAATGGGAAAAAAAAAGAGTTAAATACTAGCTTTCTCAGAACCAGAAAAAAGTCATAATGCAAGATTGAACACAATACTATGTATGTATTCAATGAGAACTGCTAAAAGTGTGAATGATATTTTAGCAAAAATAAAAAGTCAGCCAATAAAATGTATAATAGTTACAAATAAAAATAAGACAACAAAATTGTCCCCAGGCTCATAACTCGTCCTATGGAGGTGAAATAAACTAAGTAACATTAAGATAGCGTGTAGAAGAAGTGCTAGAATCCAACATGTATTTTCTTTATAAATACA